>CAVNYN010284860.1:0-54421 GCA_963692815.1 Nyctanthes arbor-tristis | reverse complement strand
CCCCCCCCCCCGGCAGACCCCCAGGGTTTCCAAGAAAGATATTTAAGGCTAGGAATGGCATTTCTCTACAGAATGATTCAAATTCATCTACAGGAAACCCATATGTAATGCAGAGGGAAAGGTATATGATGTGCAACAACGGAATTACAAAACTAATCAATGCAAGAAGAGAAGCTTCAATAGAAATACCTGATGCAAATTATGCCCCAGTTGAGAGCAATACTCATCCTCATATGGCCTCACTATCAGTGGGCCGCTATCAACTTGGGTTCTATAACCCAATGATCCCATTCCAAGACCTCTCTCCTTGCAAACCACCTGCACAGAAACACTTCAAAAACTTCAATAATCTGAAAATTTCGTCAGCTTTTGTATCATAAGTAAATTCTACCTCTCCAAAGCCATAACCACCCAGCTCTCGCTCTTGCTTTTCTCTTTCACTAATTTCTTCCTCACCCCATGAGGATAGACATGGAAAAACAGCAGGCGATAGTTCAGATGGTTCCCCAACAGCAACACTCTCATAATAAAAGAGCTATAAACAATATAACAGTCGAAGTATCAAACACACAGAAATCGATGAAACATAGAAATGTTTCCTATCATTAACCCTCACCTGGAGAAACAAAAGACAACCTCCAACTGCACGCTGCTTCCCTTGACGATAGCGGGCTACTTCCCTGACTAATCGGTCTAGTAAGAACTTTCCCCAGTTATACTGGTGCACAATGTCCATGTTTGTCAAGAAGTGAAGGAAGGAAGGACTAACGTCCAGCCTTGCTGTGGGGCATAAAAGAGTACCTAAGACATAAAGGAGGAAAGATCTTTTGAAATCATCTCCAGCTTCTGGAACAGCTAAGCGCTCCTCCAAGAGGCGCACAGAGATCCCACGATTTGTCGCATTGTATTTCTTACGCAATTCAGTAATAACATCATCTGGACCAGAATTTACCACATCCTTCCCACTGGATGCCAATCCCATCACGAGTTCAACATCCTGGGGAGTTAAAGGAATGCGCTCACCACAAATTTCCAAACTGCGTCGAACAGTGTTAAATCTTTCCAACAACCAAAGACACAAACTACGGCGCAAAGTTCGGCATCTGAGATTAAGGATACTTCCAAATCCCATGCTCTTTACAGCAGCCTTCTGGTCAGGAGTGAGTCGTTGCAACACATTGAGTAAACGACCCGGAGAGCACCTTGTAACTAGTTTGGTCTGCATCATACGAATTTTCCATTTGAACAAAGGTTCTTAAATAAATAAACATCTTCATTCACTAAACCTAGAAAAAAGTCAGAACAAGACCTGTCTTCTTGGCTTAACGGTACGAGTAGGGGTAGTGCTCAAGTACTTATCCCACACCTCGCGGGCACGACTAGTGTATTTTGCTTTTTCATCAGGACTCATCAGTTTCCAAGCATCAGAGGCAGCTCTTGTGGCCTGAAATGTCAGGTAAAACTTGTATGTTAATCTTCCATGTCAAGTAGACTTCCTACATGATAAATAAATAAATAGATAATTTATGTATATGAAAAGAAACATACCGCTTTTAAGCCAGAAGATTCGGGATGGGAAGCAGTGTACTCCTTAATGAATTCGCGACTATATTGTTACCAGATAATGTTAGGATGACAAGAATGCAAAAATCATAAATAACATAGAATATGGCACGTATTAGATATCTAGATCAGATAAATTAGATTTCACCTAAAATGCACCCAAGAGCAAGCTGGACGGGGTGCAGCCTCTTGCTTCTTCTTTTTCTTTTGCCTACTCCTTTCAGACTCACTGTGGTCTTGCTCCTTTCTCTTCCCCACCACTATATCTTCTTCACTAGGAACCTAAAAATTTCAAAATTGAAAAATAAAACAATGATCATCATACAGCTTACTTATTAAATAAGCAAGAAAAAAGTCTAAACATAGGGAACATTCAATGTTGAAGTTACCGGAACGTATACTATCCAGATTGCTTTAAACAGTATCAATTTATATAATCTCGACTCAAAGCAACAAAAGATAAGAGACACACCATCATTAGTAAAGGAGGCAAGAGAAGGAAGAACATGAATGTAACAAATACACAAAATGCAGCAACAATTTGAACTTTGTACTGCTTTGACAATTTGAACTCATTATCTTGCAAAAGCTATTATTTTTCAATAAATAAATAAAAAGATGCACTGTTGATTAGAGAGTTTGACACCAGACCAAACGCTGAAAAAACAATGAGGAAAAAGGAGGATATGAGAATCAAAACTACTAAGAAGATAACTTATAAATCATTATCGGTCGAGGCTGTCAGCTTGGACTTCACGAAAACTTCTGTAATCAATTGACTTTCTAATCACAATTCCATGCTACAAAACGTAACCTGAGATTTTCTCCAAGTACCACATCTCATAAAAAATCAATGAAGTTCTTACACAGTCTGGGCTGACACAGGCCATTTTCCCGATGTTTCACATATCCACACATCATAAACTCGTATTTCAGGCTTCCTTAACTCAAACTCAAACCCAAAGCCATTGCATGCTACAATTTTTAACCATTAAAAATTTTGAAAATATTGATCGTATAAAACCCCAGTGTCTGAAAAAATTCTATATCTGAATCATAAGTGCTGCAAATACAGTACAAGCTGTAATTTAGCTTATGAGTATGACAGGTAAGTATACTCTGCTATCCCAACAGCCATTTCAATTATAATCAAAAGATTAAAGATCCCCGCTGAACCAAAACAGAACAGAAGTTTTGCCATCTGGAGAGCCAGTCGCGTAGAGGAACCAGGTTCCAAACAACATTCATACTTCATTTTTATCCTAGCTGATCCTGATTATACCTCACCGTACTCATAAAATTCACTGATTCAACCCCCCCCAAACAAAAAAACCCCCGGGGGGTATCATTTGCATGCCCAATCAATCAACTACATTTTTCTTACAAATTCCAATCCCCATCAGGAGAAAAGCAAGCGATATTCTCTCCAAAACTTGCAAAAGTAAAATCAGCAAAACACATAACAAACAGAAGGAATTGAAAATGTAAAAAGCAAAACCATTGTCATGAACTGGTTCAAGATCGGGTGGATGCAACGGTAGATAGACGAATATGGAACGCCATTCCCGATATATTTACAGGCTTTCTTTCTAGGCATCCGCCATTGATCAAAACTTCTGTGTGCGCGCTTTCTAGGGTTGTACCTTGGGGAAATTTTGTTATTTTCTTTTGGAGTACAGCAATTGGGGGCGTCAAGCGAGCGGTTTAACCGAGCCCATCTCGCTTGACAAGTGACACGTGTAACTCATTTTATTTCAAAGAAAAATAAGAGGGGCAATAAGCAATTTTTCTATGAAAATGATGTCCTCCCCTTACCATCCGAATTGGCAGCTGATTTGGCAAGTTACACTTTTTTTTGATATTTTATTTCTCTTATATTCTTTATTTTTTATATGGTAAGTTACACTTTTGGGATATTTTAGATATTATATTAACCTTTTAATTTGAAATTAATTTTAAATGGATCTCAAACAATAAAAATAAAAGATGAGAAAAAGAAAAAATTTAAAAAATGTAGTTTAATTCACGCCTAAGCGCGCTTTTTTCACGCCTAGGCACGCTTTTTCCAAGCTTATAGTCGCTTAATCGCGCTTAATTTTGATTCATTCGTCAACACTTTGAGTTGACTGGTTTTTTTCACGCTTTTTGTCAAAGCGAGGCGTTTTACTCCCGCTCCACGCTTAGGCGATGTCTAGACACGCTTTTTAGAACACTGAATATATATGGTGTAGAGATATCTTGCTTGCTCCTAATGGTGGGCACTTCATGAATCCATTGCATTCTTGATGCATTTCATTGATGAAATGACGGTTCTCACCTTCTAATGATAGAAAAGATCTGCCGAAATCAAAAGATTCTTTCATATTCTAACATTCAACCTATTTTTATACGCAGGCCAAACGATGGGGCAAAAGAAAAAAGGTATACGCCACAGCTGCGGGGATCCTGATCATAGGTTGCTAGTTTTTTCAAGTTAACTGTGTTGTAAAAGTTATGTAACTTCATAATCTTCTCTATGCTGAAATTGCTTAATGTGGAATATAATAGAAGTTGTTATAAATAGTTCAAGCTTTTATACATATAGTTCCATGTAAATAATTGAATGGATCTATATTGGTTGCAATGGAAGTACTTGTTTTAAAAGAAGACAGACATGAACTCACTCACTGCCTGGGTGATTGACAAGCTAAATTTTCTCACATTTCACTTTCATATCCAAATGAAACATGTCTAAAACCTATATGGACATGTTTGCTAAGTAATAAATGGACTAAACAATACACAAGTTGCTTAATTATTTCTCTTCCGTGTGGTTGACCTTGCTAAACAAGCCATAAGAGTCTTCTAGCATTTCATCGAGGCACTTTTGCTCCACATCTTCATATGAGTGTTGAGCAAGATCATTCTGCTGAAGCATCAACAAAATGTACGAGAATATCAGCTTGCCAAATCATTCTGCTTGCCATCCCCATCTTCAATCTGCTTGCCAAATCCATGGTTGCCAATTCAAGCAACTCTCAATGACAACCCCTCTTTTATTTTCTTGAATTTCAGCCTCCATTTGGGAAAGGTAAAATTTACTCTTTGAACTGATGCAAATCAAACCCTAGAGACAAAGCAACAAACAAACGTAGGAATATCACTTGAATTAGAATGGAAACTTCATCGCATTATGTGCAGAATTTGAACAAAGTCATACTTATATTTATTATTATTATCTGAACCAACAACAGTGCTGTTATCACCTAGCATCCCAAAGAAAGAACAATTCTTTCCTTACAAGGTGGGAGAAAAAAAATTATTCTACCTTTTTGCAACTGCATCAAAGAAAAGTAAAACTAGCAACCACAAATATTGCAAAGAAAATTGCTAAACTCAAATGCCTCATGTTTCATTATCCAATGCACTATCCAAACGTAAGAACACCGAACATATTATTGAAATAAAAAGAAAAATTTTCATTAATGACTTGGGAGTTTAAGAATTTTTGCCTGGTTTCTTCAGCATGGTTTACTGGCGACTGGTTTTAACTCCGGTGGGTGCGTTGATTTGCAATCGACGGCTAATGACCGGTGAGGTGTTTGGTTGACGCTGCGTTGTTTTTGGGTGGGGGTTAGGATTTAGAATGGGGGAGCTCAAATATGAGTTCTCTGAATTTTGCGCTGGAGCAATGCCAGGTGTCCTTTGCCTCCGGCTGTGGTTGACAGCTGCGATCGACTGGGGGACCGATTTCCCGTGGGGGTTCTCAATCGGGGGATGGGGGTTTCTGAATTGGGAGGGGTATTTATGGTTTTGGGTTGGGGGGATGGGGGATTTTGATTTTGCTTTCGGAAGAGGGTTTGGCGCCCACTCTTTTTTGCGGTTGTTTTTGCAGAATTGTTAGCTGGTCCTTATCTTTTTGCCAAATCAGCTGCCAATTAGGATAGTTCTCCCTAAAAAAGGTGACGACGTCCTTTTAATAGAAAAATTGGGGCAATAAGTGGGGTTAAGTGTTTAGAAATTTTTGCATGGAGGTTTTATGAAATACTAGTTATTTCACTCATGTATTGTAAGACAAAGATAATTTCAAATTATATATATGATACTAATATAAATGTTACTAAAATCGAATAAAACAAAAAATATAAACATTATTACGTGTTTTTCTTCACCTAGTATATAAATTGAATTCGGAATCCATTGTCAGCCATATGAAATATTGAACTTTAATTTCAGAAAGATAAAAATCAGCAATGATAAAGATTTTTTGAATGATTAATCATAGATATAAACAGTAAAGAAAATCATCAAATCACGTCTTGTGTCATAGCAACAATGTCAAGTTCTCGGAATAAACATCACCAAGTAAATTACAACAAACAACTCAATTTCTTTACACAAAAAAAAAAAAAAAAAATAGTGCAATGATTGCATGCCACTGTTCATTTCTCTAATGCTCAATTCCAGAGAATATATATTCCATGAGAAACCAAAAAAAATGTGTGCATGCAAAATCATTTCCCCAGAAAAAAAAAAAAGGTCAAAACTTCCATAAAAGTGTTTGTCTTGAAAGTTGGGGTGTCAACCAGCTTTATTAAAGGTTTTTGGCAATTTTCAAAAACTCGTTTTTAGAAAAAGAAAAAAGCAACAAATAAAAAATAAATTTCGGAATTGGCAACTAAATTTTTCCCGCCAAAAGCTTCCCATGACTATTCATCTATATACTCTCTCAGTCCCATAAAGAGAGTCTGGTAAGTAATTTTATATGGATTAAGGATTAGCAGGTAATATAATTAGAACATTTAATTTTACTTTATCTTTCCATATATACCCTTATGTCATTAATTGTTTGAAATATTTTTAATGCATAGGTTGTAACATCCCTTAAAAATTTAACAATAAATTAAACAACGTAATCGATATTTTTGCAATGATTGAATAATTACTTGAAAATTTCACTATAAGATTACTTGAATTGCAAGATTTAAAAGATTCTTACTTCAATGACATCCAAAGTAAGAGCGTGGGTCTGAATTAAAGTGAATCAAAGTACAATGACTTAATTATAAGATAATACAAAGTATAAAATTTTCTGAGTAATAAACGAGTGAACCACATTTGGCCACATCACTTCTTCAGACATACAGTGACAAATGTGCCACTTGTCACATTGTGATTGACGGAACTCAAAGATCCATTAAAAACAACTAAATCTGGATTCTATAAATAGAGAATGGAATGCAAAGATTTTCCTAAACTTTACATAAGCTATCTCCCTATCTCGTCAATCATATCTCTCTTTTCCTTTTTTACACGACGCTCTTCCGATCTAAATAAGAAACATCTTCAAAACTATCTAATAAGTTGATTTCTTTGGAGAATATATTTAAAGATTTGGAAACTTTACTCAAAGAATCTTTAGATAGTCAAGAAGTGAGTAACACGTGTCTTGGCTCTCCCTTTTTGAAACTCATGCGTTCCTTAAATTGTTTTGGTATTCGTTAGTGCACAATTGATGTGAATAACATGTGTCTTAGCTCTTTCTTTTCAGAACTCATGCGTTTCTTAAATTACTTTAGTGTTCGACACTTGATTGTGTACAATTGTTTTTGATAAATGATTACTTCTTGCTTGTAGGCATCGTTAGTGGTTCTATCTACCCATTTTGACTTGTTATGTGGTAATCTTTGTGCTATTATGACCATACTATGTGATCGTGGTCATTTTGAATCATTGAATTGTGCAAACTTAAGGGTAAAGGATAAACTAGTGATGACCCGACTTGTGCGTATAAATGGTTCTCTTTGTGCATAAAAGCGATTTCTTTTATATTATTTTACATGAGCCAATACATATTGTTATTTACTGAATGCTTTGTACTCACTCCTCTTTCCTTCAATCTTATAGATGATTGAATGCTAGTCATTGGTCAAGTAAGCCCGGAGCTGGAGCATGCGCGGAGACGGAAGTAGAATGTTGCATGTAGAGGGAACTGATCTTTGGAGCTATGAGAATACACTTTAGCTGTGACAAGAGTGGTATCAGAGCAATGTTTGAATGGGCCCTACATGTATAATCTACGTCCCGCAAGTTATCAACCAACTGGCTTGCAAATAAGTTGCTGTTTACTAAGTTTATGAGTGATTTGTATATCTTTGTTTAGCTTTTAACTAAAGGTTACACTTATTAGCTAAATGAAAGCTAAGTGGTGTGAAATTCCTTAGTATGTTAATATTGATTTGATCTTCTCTATAAAACTATAAGTTAGGGGTGTTGATCTTACCAAGAGACCAAAAAAAAAAAAAAAAAAAAAGAACTCTACAAAGTAATATAAGACGTCAATCATTTGAAGTTTATCAAAGGCAAAGAAATAAATGAAAAAGATGATGGTTTTTATCTTATTTCCAAGTGTTAAGCTAGCCTTAAAAGATGAGATTCATACTAGAAGATGTTTTGGAATCAACACAATTACAAGAAAAGCAATAGAGCAAAACCAAAAAAAAAAAAAAAAAGAAAAGAAAAGAAACGAAAAGAAAAGGAAAAAAAGCACTATGTGAGCACATCGTTGAAATAGTGCTGCTGCATTGCACAATCTATTGAAGACAGAAGAGTCGATGCGGGCGCACCAGTTCAAAGGTGCGGCCGCACTGAGCCAAAGGCAGTGCAAGCAGATTTTTTCTAGAAAAATTGCACCAAATGTCCTCCAACTTTTTAATTTATTCCAACTCGATCTAAAAGATTTACTTATGATCTTTTAATCCTCGAATTCAATTTCTTTTACCTAATTGACCTTTGTTTAAGTAAAAAGGATTCCTTTTGACTGTTTGCACCCAAATCAAACCTTGTTGGTTGTTATTCAATCTACTTTGAATGAAGTTTAAATAAATTATATAATTTTGAGTAATTAGATTGTTAAGGCTTTAAGTACTTGGTCAACTCGACTTTTGTGAATTTTTGGTATATTTGGGTCAAATATGTTAAGAAGGAAAAACAAATTTTATTTTTGGTATTTTGATACTCTGGCACTACGCTTGCTCTTGTTGGTAAGAAAATAAGAGTGTGCAATAGAAGGAATGTATGTACAACTTGAGCTATGTTTAGATAATAGCAAATTTCAAGGACGAAATTCTTTTAACGGAGGTAGATTGTAACATCCCACAAAAATTTAACAATAAATTAAACAATGTAATTGATAATTTGACAATGATTACTTGAAATTTTTATTGTAAGATTACTTGAATGGCAAGATTTAAAAGATTGTTTGTAACGACCCGGAATCAACCTATGCCCAAGTCATCTTTAAGTTTTTAAAAATATGCATAAAATAAACTTTTGGATCGATTCGGAGTAAATCAAGGAATTTGAGGACCGAATTGCAATTTTTCAAAAATTTCTGGCCAGCACCGCCATTGGCTTGGTGCTGCCGCACCCATGGGTCAGGCGCCCGTACCGGCCTCTCTGCCTGGTGTAGGTGGCGCCGTGCGGTCGCATGGTATGAACTGTGCTCCGGCACAGTTCAAATTTTTTTAACACGTTCTTATCAAGAGATGTGTTGTCATGACGGTAATACTAAAGAGAACTAAATGTAGTAATATATCAATATATCATATAAATATATAAAAGAAGACTAAGTGTAGTAATAACACATACTATTAAGTGTAGTAATATTTCTTATATTTACATAGGTGGAAGGATCCTACAAAAACAATATATTCTCCCTTCCTTAATCACAAAGCTATCATTCCTTCTTGACAAAAGTACATTTCATAACATTTTAATGTACATAAGCTAAAGAGTTCATCGTTCTAAACTTCCCAACGATTTATTCTATATTCCTTGGTGTAAAGAAACTCCATGGTATTGGCTTCATAGAAGGACATCTTCACAATAGTAATGATATAATGGTTGAGCCCCGGATAATCTTCGTAAACTCTCCAAATGTCCGTTTCCGTTGTATACATGTAGTAGCCTTCTTCTGGCGCCAAAGAGCATTCGCTACTTGAGACTTCAATTATTATTCTCTTCATTATCTAAAAAAATTGGGAGACATAAAGAGTAAGTGATAAATTACTTAGTGAGGAATGTACACATCTATAAATAAACTTCCCATTTGAAAATATAGAATAGAGAATTGAGGACTTTGGGCCCTTTTTGCACAAGCATACTTACCTCATATGCGCATTAAATAAATAATGGAATCGGGTAAATTACATAGTAAGCTTGGCATGAACATAACATACGCTAAGGATGTTATGTTACCCGACTCATAGCATGGCATGGCTTGAGAGGTAAGGTAAGTATGACTTGATGCAAAACTTAAAAGTTTCCATAGTTGCTTTCATAGATAGTAACAAAAGAATGACACTTGAATACTTATAAGCTTGAGAAGAACAAGATAAATACTTGTCAAAAAATCATACCAAACATTTGGAAAGAGATGTGCACATTACTCACCTTGTCTCTTGCTAGAACTTCCTTGTTGTCTTGACTTATTAGTATGCTGATTTTGAAGTGTTTCTTGTTTCCAAACATGTTGGAGTCACCCCCTATTTATAGGTCAATTTTTGCCTTAGTTTATTACTATTTTCCATTTAATTTATAAAATGCAAATACACTTTGCATTCCTTTAATTTTCTTAATTTTTCCAAGGTGATGAATAATAGGTTTTAAGTGATGATTCATTTTTAATAAGTAATTATAATTTAACACTTATTAGCTTATTCATCTCTTCATTAATTACACCTCTTTTTATAATTTCAAGAAAATTTCTCAAATGGCCACATGTAGATACAACTCATATAACACAATTTTTATATTTTCAAAAATAAATCTAGAAATAACACATGTAACTACGACTCATATAATTTCCTATCTTCAAGAAAATTTCTAAAAATAGTATATGTGTATTCTTGAATGTTAACACATGTCCACATTTTTTTATGTTTATTTATTTTTCATGATTTCACATATACAAAATATAAACGAATCTAAAATTTTTATTTAGCATATTCATCCTAGGTTCGATTTTGACGGGTCATTACATTGTTACTCCAATGACACTCAAAGTAAAAATATAGGTCTTGATTAACGTAAATCAAAGTACAGTGATTTAATTACAAGACAACAGAAAGTATAAAGATTTCCTAAGCAATAAACGAGTGAACCACATTTGGCCACGTTGCTTCTTCAGACATACGGTGACAAAATGTGCCACTTGTCACGTTGTGATTGGCGGAACCTAAAGATTTATTAAAAACAATTGAATCTGGATCCTGTAAATATGGAATGAAATGCAAAGATTTCCCTAAGCTTTCCACAAGCTATCTCTCTCTCTCTCTCTCGTCAGCCATATCTCTCTCTTAACTCTCTTTTTCTCTTTTATACCCCAATACAAAATAAGAAATATCTTCAAAACTATCTAATAAGTTGATTTCTTTGGAAAATATTGGAAACTTTACTCAAGGAATCTTTGGATAATCAAGAGGTGAGTAACACGCGTCTTAACTTTCCTTTTTTGAAATTCATGCTTTCCTTAAATTGCTTTAACATTTGATACTTGATTGTGCACAATTGCTGTGAGCGTGTCCTGGCTCCCTTTTTTTTTTGGAACTCATGCTTTTCTTAAATTATTTTGGCATTCGACACTTGATTGTGCACAATTGTTCTAGCTAAATGATTACTTCTTGCTTTTGGGCATCGCTAGTGGTGTTGTCTATCTGTTTTACTTTAATATGTGGTAATCTTTCTGGTATTATGACCATGCTATGTGATCGTGGTCATTTTGAATCATTGAATTTTGCAAGCTTACGAGTTGAGGCTAAACTATTGATGGCCTGACTTATGTATATAAATGGTTCTCTTTGTGTATAAAAGTGATTTCTCTTACATTATTTTGTATGAGCCAATACATGTTGTTATTCATTGAGTACTTTGTACTCACTCCCTTTTTCTTCCAATCTTGTAGATGATTACACGCTAATTATTGGCCAAGCAAGCCCGGAGTTGGAGTATCAGCGCAGATGGAAGTAGAATGTTACATGTAGAGGGAACTGATATTTTGAGCTATGAGAATACATTTTGGCACATCTCTCTATAGATACATATATATATATATTTGTGGCTTATCATATATAAAACAAGAAACAATTTGTTTATTTTGTACGTATCGTCGCTGTTATTCATACAAAAGCTTCTGCTCATTAATTTATTAACCAGTATGAGTAGTGGGGGAGTGACATAAGTAGTTGAATAACAATAATTAATTAGGGGCACATATGGAAATGAAACATTAAATACATATTCAATATATTAAATGGACTATCTTTTTGAAAATGACGAAAATAGAATAGTAGACTATTTTTTTGTGACGGATTGAGTAATATATATAGATATGGATTTGATTGGTTTAACTAATTTTTATTTAAAAATATAATGAGTTTGCAAGCAGAAATTCTTTTTTCTTCTTTTTTTCACTTTTTTTGGGGGATGGGGATACGTACATGTGAATTGATATTAGTATGATATTTCCATTTGAGTGTTGTGCTCAAGTATTAAAATGAGCAGGACCCTTCACAACAAGGTTCATCACTTACATGCGGTGTTATATGTGTGATGAATTTTGTTTTGTTTTATTTTTATATAAGGGAAGATAAGGAGAGTTTAATACATCTACTGTGATAACTAAGAAATTGATAAAATTAATTTGTAAATATGTCATTTAACCATTATTACTAAAACTTATTTTATTATTTATGTGATTAGTTAAAATTAGTATCCATTGTAAATGTTCTTCAGAGGGTTTGGGAGTAAAGTCGGATCGAAATAAACATTATAAAAATAAAATAAAAAATAATGCAAAAACTCTGTTATTTTATTTACTAGTTATTTCACCCATACGTTACACGTGATGATAATACCAGATAATATATTATTTAATGTATAAATTAATTTATTTCAATTATTTAATTAAAAGCATTATGATGACTAGGACTGGGCATCCGATCCGGTAATTCGACGAACCCGACCCTACCGGCCCAAAATGGGTCAGATCGGGTCGGGTTACTGTAGCAATCGGGTCGGCCGCGGGTTGGAGGTAGAGGGGACCTTACCGGGTCGAGTCGGGTTTCAGGTTGACTCGGTGCAACCCAGGTCAACCCGCTTAACCCGACTCGGTCAACCGGGTTATTTATTTATTTATTTATTTTTACCAAATTTTTTTTGTTCGTTTTAAGATTACAACGTTTTCATTCTTTATTATTAGTTTGTTTTTCCTTTTGACAATTTCACTCAAAACATTCAAAAACTCTCTCTCAACTGAAGTCTCAAGAATACTCAAAAGCACACTCAAAACACTCTCGCAAGAGTCAAGTCTCAAGAACCCTAGATTTGCCTAAATTCAATTCCTCGATTTTTTTTACTGATTTTTGTTGCTTGACTTATCAAAATAGTTGGTGAAGTTATGGGAGAAAATGGTGGTTGAGATGAAGTGAATAGAGAAAATTAGCAATTAAATGATTTAGCAAGAATGTGGTGTTTGTGGGAATGCCGTGTTACGGTGTTAGTGCTGAAAATTGTGTGTTTTTACAATTTTTTTTTAAATTTTTTGGGCTATATAGTGGGCTTGACTTTTTTTGGGTATTTGGGCCTCGTTGCTTTATTGGGCCAGCACAGGGACAAGCCAAACTGGGAACCCGAGTCAACCGACTCAACCCGTGTTGACTCGGGTCGGCCTGGTTTTTGAATCTGAAACCCGACCCGATCCAGCCGACGCCCAGCCTTACTGATGACCTTAAATCATTAGCTTTCTGGTTCGATAAGTGGATCAATTTTCTAAATATTTGCAAATACTACAATCAATTCGGAAACACAATCTGATGGTTTGAGATAAATATGGATACAGTTCACCAGCTCACAATAAATATTTTTTTAATAATGATTTATTAAAATTTTAAACTTTTTGGAAACTCAAGACTCATAAACTAGGGTCCTATTATAAATTTTTTTCTAAATATAGATTAATATAAATATGCATGCTTAATTCTTTTCACTAGATAACCAATGTGGGATTTCCTTTTTATGTCCAAAGTCATATTTGCTATCACGTCCCACTAATTTTCTAATATTCTTGAAATATCTTATATCGAATAACAAATTTTATAGCGAAAGTTCCAATACAAATAGTGGGGATGAGACGTACAAAACAAACATAGTGGATTTGTCTTGTAGAGTTTAACAAAGTAGAGCTTGTTACTTAAACTAGCAAGTTGTTAAATTTTAAATAATCATTTAAACCTAGATTTTTCAATAAAATGCAAAGAACACAACAAGTTGTATTAATAGAAATATTTCATTGATTACTAAAGTAAGCAACGATAATTTAGCCAAAACAAATTGTTGGAAAGCTAATTATACTAAAAGGTAAGTTTCCAATTGCTAGAAATACATTTATAGAGAGGCGAGTGTACTTATTAATACAAAAGGTATTAAATTTGTAATTGCTTTCGTAGTCGCTTCAAAAACAGGTTTCCACTACATGTACAATTTTACTTCTGATCGCAAGCATGCTCTAACTCATGGCTTGCCTTACTTTTTAAATATCGTATCTTCAATTATCTACAACAATTATAGAAGAGGGGAGTGAGTATGAAGTACTCAGTGAGTAACAAAATCCTTTGATTCACGTTTTATTTGAAAGATTTATTTTCAAGAAAATCATTCAATGCACAAAGCTTTTCAATGCACAAATGTGCCTATTACTAGTTAAACTACTACCTGTGATTCGCGTAAGATTCATATCAATGCAATCATAGCTATCTATAATTAAGTGAATCCACATTCGAACTCCAGTTGCGTACCAGAATTCCAAACAAATCAATACAAATACAAATCAAATACCACCTTAATCATCGCCCATCTCGGTATCATTAGATGGCTCTTAGTATGACAACAAAGTAACGTAAAACAAATACAAAATGGGTAGAGCATCAACTAGTGATTCAAATATAATAATCAATCTTTCTTTTCAATACATCAAAGTCCATATTTATCTCATGGAAGACTTCAATCAAAAATAATACTTATTATATCAAAATATCATAAATGCTAAAAGGAAATTAAAGTAGTAGTTACTTACCTCTTTAACTTGATTTTTTCAAAAATTCTTTGAGATATAGACAGTTGTCTTCAAAACCGTTATTTTCCTCATTCAAAGTATTATTTCAAGTTATATTCTTTATATGTATATGAGGAGTGATCATTTCTAAGTGCAACAATAAGTGTTTGATAGATTTTAAGGGTTGTTCTTTTTCCCATAATTCTTGTAGACGAATTTTCTTTTTTTATACATTTGAAGGGACTTGGCACTTATCAAGAGGTGGGACAATTGGCATATATATGGAGATAGGGACGTGGAGAAAGAGAGGGTGGTTGGCGTTAATTGTGAAATCTCCCCAGACCTTCCTTATTTATAATTGTCGTGTTGAGTTATTTTTAATAAATATTTGAGTTCCGCCAATTAAATGGTCACACGTGGAGTGATCTGGTGCCATATATCTTAGTATGTGATGTGGCGGAACGAGGTTCACTCGTTTATTACTCTAGAAGTTTTTCTACTTAGCGTGATCTTACAATTAAGTTGTTATATTTTGAGTCACACCAATCAAGTACTATATTTTCATTTTACGCATCATTTAGGCAATGATGTTTAATCGTATAATATAATTGATGCAATTTGAGTCGTTATTCAATCATCATCAATCATATAATGCAGTTGATGTAAACTCGAGTATCTATTTGATTATCGTTAAAATACCATTATGACATTATATTTAATGTCAAACTCGAGCAGCAATCTTTGGATTTGATAACATAATTGGTGCAAACCCAAGTGGTTACCATCAAATAACATTCACATTGTTAATAACCCTCTTTTAATTATTGCTATTCATTCGAATGGTAAATCTTGTAATTTTTCAATTAGTGTAATTCCAACAATTGTCTAATCATCGTCAAAAAAATGACCGCATTGTCAATAATTATATTCTAATTCAATCGTTATCAAAATATCAATCATGTTCCAAGAATCCTGTTCCAATTCTTGACATTTATTTGTATAGCAATATTGGAATAATTCAAATACGATTACATTGTCATATTTCAATTTTTAGTTATTCGATTGAGTGGCAAAATCTCAACTTTGTAATTTGATACAATTATATTATCACATTATATTTCTTGGCATTCATTGGAGTGACAAATCTTATAATTTTACAATTGATGCAATTCAACTCGATCACTTTATCATAATCTTATAACCTTTCAATTGATGCAAATTCAAGTGACTTTCTCATTATCATTGTATGATTTGTTTATAATATTTTTGCGAGATTTTACATGTACTCTGTCTCTTAAAAAATGAATAGAATTTTAACATTATTTTAAGTAAAAACTTAATTTTGTTTTCAATTATTTAAGGGTCTGTTTGTTTTGTGTTATAACAGGAATCTATTATAATTTTGTCACATCAAATCACAATTTTTTGCTTTTCCAACAAAATTTAACCAATCACATTTCACAAAAATTTAAATTTCAAAATCTATTATAACACAATCTAATTATAACACAAACCAAACGGACAATTAATTAAAATCAGTCGGATGACCTTAAACTGTTAGTTTTTCTGATTCAATGGTAGGTCCTTTTTTTAACATTGTTGGATATTGGAACTAATCTGGAAGCCATCCGACGGTGGGAGATAAATTGAAACCAAAAATTAAGAAAATTAATTGAAAATAAAATTGCTCCAGATAAGGAGTGGAATGTTTAAATGTAGAATGAGAGGGAATTGACAAAGTTCTTAAATATGATGAGTTCTATTAGAAGAATCAAGTAAAATGTAGATAAAGAAAGGGAGATATCTTTTGATAAAATAAAATCTAATTTGGTAATTGGAATTAATAATTGAAAAATATAGTGATAATGATAAGTTAAAAACAAACATTTCTATTAATAATATAAAAAGGTAAATAAAAGTTAAAAAAGGGAATCTATAAATCGGAAATAAATTAAAAAGATAAATAATATATAAATTAGAAAAAATGGTAAGATTGATTATTTAAAAGTGATTAAAATTAATTTTATTCAATTGATTTAAAAGAATAATAATGGGATGCAATTAGAGTTGGTTTGAAGCTCATTATTTCTCCCCATTATAAATTTACCTATTACTTATTTGACTGTTGATTTGACAATTATTCATTAGTTACTACACATTTCAAATTTTAATTAAATCTCCACCACACATTTCAGCTCATTATAATTTCCCATTATAAATTTGACCTCATAATGAGAATCAAACAAGCTCTTAGTTTTATTTAATTAATCGTTTAGTGTATACAAATTAGAAAAAATAAATTAATTACATAAGTAATGAAATGAAGGGATAGGATTGAATGATGAAATGAAAGGCCAATACTTGAATTAGCAAGTGAAAATAGGCAGGAAAACAAAAATAGTAATGACATTAGTATTATGTATACTATGATTCTCATTTCGTGAGTTGCACAGGGAGAACAATAGTGATAAGAAATTTCTCTCCATCTTTTATTTATTTATTTATTTATTTATTTATTTATTTATTTATTGTAACTTTGAGCGGCATTTGTGTCCAAAAGACTGAATAGACAACTAGAATGAAGATGCAAGGATGTGAAAACTAAATGGGTAAATTTCACAAAAGGTCCCCAACTTTTGCACTTTAAATCGCCTGGGTTCCCTATCTTTTTTTAGCGCGCTGGATCCTTAACCTTTCATAAATACACACAAAAAGTCCTTATTAATGAAATCCATCTAAAATTCTGTCAAGTGCCTGAGTAAATTACCTTTGTACTCTTTTCCTTTAAATTTTTTTCAAAAAAAAGAATTTAAAAATTTTTAAAAAATTTAAAAAAAAATGGAGAGAGGTCGTCCGCATCCCTTCACTACCATTTCCGGTTCACTGCTGGAAACGACGCTCTTCCGATCTGGGGGAGTCTCCCCCCCTTTTTCATTGCCGTTTCCAGTAGATAAAAAGGCGGGAGACTCTCCCTTTCAGCTACCTGAAATGGCAGCAAGTGTGTTCATTGCCGAAAACAGTAGTGAAGGGGGGAGATTCTCCCCTTTCACCTGCTGGAAATGGTAGCAAACTTTGCTGCTATTTCCGAATGCTGAATCTGCCAGAAACGACAGTGAAAACAGAAGGGAGTCCTCCTTTCATCTACTGGAAACGGCAGTGAAAAAGGGGGAAGACTCCCCCCTTCACTGTCCTTTCCAACAGTGAACCGAAAATGGCAGTAAAGAGAGGAGGACGCCCTTCCTTCATTCATTTTTCTTTTAAATTTTAAATTCTTTCTTTTAAAGAAAACTTAAAGGATAAAAATACAAAGGTAATTTGTTCAATCACTTAACGAAATTTTGGATGAATCCCGTTAATAGGGACCTTCTGCGAGTATTTATGAAAGCTTGAGGATTCAGCGCGCTAAAAAAAATTAAGGACTAAGGTGATTCAAAGTACAAAGGTTGGGGACATTTTGTGAAATTTACCCTTTTAGTTTTCACAGCGTTGCGTCTTCATTCTAGTTATCTATTTAGTCTTTTGGACACAAATGGCGCTCAAAGTTACAATAAATAAATAAAAGATGGAGAGAGAGAAGAAAAAGAAAAAAAAATATGTTCACAAGAATTCACATCAATAGTGGGCTTATAGCGTGATGTGCAACCATAACAACACTTCTCGAAAGTACTAGAAAATTTTCATTCATTGTCAATGTATAGGTTGCCCTTTTAGCACTAAGTGGATACGAAATGTGTCTATATCACCGCTCAAAGTATGCAAATTAATGCCGGACGCATTTATACACAGTAAATAAACAATTACATACCAAAACTTCTTGTGGGAAAAAGAAGAAACAACTTAAGATGCTAAGACGTGGGATGATGTCAACTTTCAGCTTTCAAAAATACCCTTCACATAAACCATGCCTTTTTCGCTAAGCTGAAGCTCCTTTCTCATTTGCTCCAACTGTTGATCATCACCTTGAACAATTATCTCTGATAGGGTTCCGTCGTCTCCTACCATCAATTTCACCTTGATCTGCTCCTTTCTAGATGCTTTCGTCCAGTAGTACACTCCCCTGTTTCATTTTACTTGTTATTATGCAAATTATGTAGTCTCACTTTCCGGGTAAAAGAGCCTAATATCTTAGTGAGGCTTATTCAACTTACGCTAGAGGACTTAATACAGTCAACCAGAACCAATTGTTTCCGATGTCTGGAAGAGTAATGGTCAACACAAGGGCCACACTTGCCAGACTTATGCAGGTGCAGAAAGTAAGCAATGCTGCTTGGCCACGGCTGGGAACCATGGTACCTTCAAACCTATAGAAAGCCAAAATGCATTTGTTAGATACTGTTTAGCTATCTACTGAATTTAATTAATGTCAGATTAATTATGATTTATATGATACTAACAGTGTTGTTATCAATTAAGCCCCGATTCCGAATGCAAAAACAATATCAAGCGAAAGGAAATATGAGAAAATGCAAAGTAAAGATTTATAATTGTTCACTCTCATTTTAAAAGTTACATCCATTTCCAGCTGCAGGTTTTCGCTGTGAAGAACTTTAACTGTGCCGATGTCACAACCAACAGAAAATGGCCCCATAAATAATCTTTTGACTTTTATAGCGTCCAAATGTTAGGTCGATTCACGGTTGGGGTGAATAAAAGAACCCAAACACATTAGCGCCAGAGATTAATGAAAGATGCAACATAGTTAATGCCAACCCAAGGGTACTGATTGAGCACAACCAACCCTAATGAAAGAACTGGCTGTCACTTTTCAAACAAAAGAATGTCTGGAACAGCATGGCTTCTAATGTGTTATTTATTTATAAATGAAAAGTTACTCCATTAACAAGATGAACAAGGTACAGGGAGGTTCATGATGGCTTCTAACGTGTTATTTGACATGGAAGAACTTGAAAGTGGAAAGCTTTTATGAAGCTATAAATTCGAGATAATTTAACACCGACTATGATGATTAACATGCCATTTACCAATTACACAATCAAGAAGGATAATATAGAATGCACATAAGCACATAGAATTTCAGGGGACTGCCGATTCTGGCTTGCTATATGGGTCTTATTTCATCTAATTACGCTAAATATTGAAATTGAAACATTTATAGTAAAATGTTGTAGTTCAGAGATATAACATCTGCAAGGTTCATGTAGGAGGAGATACTGTCCTTTTAAAGGAACTTAGAGTAAGCAGTGATGGCTTACGTTATCGTCTCTCCTCTGTCCAACACTGCAAAATTATTCCGAGTGAAGAATGAAAGAATTTCTCCTGCAACCTGATTAGGTGCCTTCTTTTCCGCCCCTTCTATGAATGTCTTTTGCACAATCTGTTCTAAAAACAAAGATGCAAAGTAGAACATATCCAAGGAAAGAAGGATAAATTAGAAAAGAATCAGAGATGAAGGCAGTGAAACGCTAACCAGAAACCTATCAGGAGAGTGTTTAAATAAGCTTAGAAAATGTAGAAATTTTCTTTTAAGAACTTCTAGATCATACATATGATGTTTGGATAACTTCCTTTTCTTAATTTTATTGTGGGGGCAGGGGTGGGAGGAAAAAAGAAAAAGAAAAGTATACTTTTTCTTTTGTAAGTAAACACAAGAACATAACCTTTTTGTCAGAATAAGTACAGATTTATTTCTCAATTTGATCAATACAACAATGTATATATTTTAAAACTAATAAGTTATGTTATTTAAGCGTATCGGGATATTCGTTTAGCATAATGATGCATACTAGAGTGGAGGAAAGTTACCTTAGATTTAACTGACCGCTTGATAAGCGACCAAAGGCCAGGAACTGAAATGATAAAGAGACCAAGAGAAGTGTAGTAACTGGCCAAGGAATAGCCAGCGGCATCTGCCAGCAGGTAAAGAGACAGTGGATTGTGGTGTAGATGCTCCATCATAGCTGAAGAATTTGATAACCAAATCTCATTGTCAGGAAATGACAATGCTTGAAGTACGAGGTTCCTGTTTCTTGTTGACGGGCACCCACGCCCATGCCAAGGGTGAATATGGTGCCGGTCGTGGGTTGGAAATGTACAACGGTGAGAGATAGGAGAAATTAGTAGCTTCATTGCCATTGCTGATGATTCAGAAAGAAATAAAGACGACAGTATTAGTTCCTTGGCTAACTCCATTATCATTTGAGTATTGTTTAAAAGACTTCTCATGACTTTTGCTTCAGCTAAATTTTAAAAATCGAGTCACATTCAGCTTCTCTATATAGAATGAACGAAGTTGCTTGGATTTTAAGTTCACTTTGTGAGCACGAATCAGATTTGAAGACGTTTTGATATTAATTTCAAGCCTGTAGGCAAAGGACCGCAAAAAGGTGAATGTTAATATTCAACATCTTCACAGTAACTTTCTACCAAAAGAAGCCACAATCCCATTATAGATCTCAACTAAAATTCGGATTAAGTTTGATAATTTTTCATTTTAGCATGACTTGGTCTTCCGGTAGCCTTACTCAAGAATGTTCTAGTAAGAACTCAATTCTCTAATCACTTTGACCAAATACGCAACTTATTTACCATGAAGATATATTCTATCTGATTTCAGATTGCAAGAACTAAGAAATTTCAAAGTATAACAAATGAAAGATAGGACTTATACACATAAAAAGAGAAAAAAAAAAAAAAGGAGGTTGCCCAGCATATAATACACAGCAAATAAGCCCTATTCAGCAGCATTTGATCGGTTAACCAGATTCTTTTCACCTGTGGAACAATTTCACCATTAGGAAAAAACCATCTAATCTAACAAGCAGATAATCATATTTGTCAAATATGAGGAGCTGAAACCAGTAAAAATAAGACTAATCAAGCCGGTCGAAGAGAAGTTTCTCACATGACAATTCTAGTATATTAAAGCTTGAGCATCCTACAAGATTTCAAGCTATTCCCAAATTACAGGAGTATCAACTCCAAACATCACAAAGTGTACAATCATCCCAAATGTTTCATATTGATTTCTATGTAGTCAACTGTGGAGTCAAACAGTAAGAGTGTCCTAGACAGGGAATTATCAGCCCCCTTTTTCTTGCATATTTTAGCATTCTGCCATTCTCAGAGTACTTTATCGAAACTGTAGCGGTTCAATGAGGTGAAATTTCTATATGGATGATCCAATTGGCAGCATAGCGGTTCAATGAGGTGAAATTTCTATATGGATTATCCAATTGGCAGCATGATTATCCTAAGTCTTTTAGGGAGGGTTGGGGGGGGGAGCAGAAGAAGAAGAACGTGACAAAACTCAAAAATCAAGCGAGATGGGTGTTTCTAAAGCTCACTCGTTAGTCAAAGCTCCAAAAGATACCTCACTTCTACTTTAGTTCTATTATTATTCAATCAATGAATTGAAAAGCGACATAAATGATTACGAAGCTCTTCCGATCTAGGATTAGAATTGAATAAAAGTGGCCAACGAGCAGTACCCGCATGTAGAAATGAAGATAATTGCATCACCATAAACTAGAGAGAGAGAGACACACGCTAGAGTAAGAACGCAGAAAAGCACCTGAAATTCCCAGCAAAGAAATGAGATCGGAAGAGCACACGCAAGCCAAAATGGGGATGAGGAAAATCAGTGGCCCAGTTTCCCTCTTCTCACACTGTAAAGGTATGGCCATCCTTGTCTGCAATTTTTTTATATTTAATTTTTTCATCTCCTCCACTCATCTCAACCAAATTACTGTAAAATTATGTACAAGAAGTACGTACAAATATCATTGTTGCAAAATGCCTAAAAATAATATAAAATTACATATATGACACCATGTAATATTATATAACAATGTAACATATATCAATATATATTACAATTATATGGCTCCTATGTGGTGTCTCTCAATATAAGTCACATAGTCATATGACACTATATTAAATCGAAACTCGTAAAATGAGTATAGAATTTTATTTATTTATTTTAAGGGAATATGACCCTATTTGAATGAGGGATGATACTGCTCTTGCCTAGTCATCCCATCTTCCTTTCATTCTATTTTAAATTTAATTTGGAGTTTGTTTAATTCTCATTATTTGTCCAAAATTAGGGAAATTATAAAAAGGAGGGAGGTAGAATATTTATTAAACATATAAAAAATTTAAAATATATGGTTGTAATTGAGCATTTGTCAAATTAAATATCAAATTAGTAATAAGTAAAATTATAATTTTAGAGAATAATGAGAATCAAGCAAGCTTTTGATCAAATTAATTACATTTACGAATTTAATAGAGCAAGCATGTATTACACTACAGTATCAATAGATTTTTAATACCATCCGCCAATACTTACTACTATAATACTAGCATATGCGGAAAACAATGTTTTACTATGATTTTTAAGCACAGTGACAACTTTTTTTTTTAAAGGAAATTATCATTATGCCAATAAATAAATACAAAGTAATAAAATAATACAACAACAAAAAAAATAAAGATATTTGTTTAAAAACACCAATATTCAATTACTATAACACCATTCGAATCACAATATTGCAAAAAAAAAAAAAATCTATAAAATTTGATTGTCATTATGACAACCAAATTATTAATAAGAAATTATAAAGAGTTGAAATGGAAATTAAAATGTCTAGTAATAGTTTTGTAGTTGTCAACTGAATGGTCAAATATGTAATAAGTGAAATTATAATTTGTAGAGAGAATCAAACAAGCACTTATCAGATTTTTAAGGCTAGCCAAACATGGTCTAACGGAGATTCCATACCCCTTGCCCCAATCTGTTTCTCTGAAAAAAATTTGAGCAGGAGGCGGAGAGAATGGAGACGGCTTCTCTAGCGTTAACTGCGGCATCATCAACACCTTCAACTTTTCTTCACCACAGGGCCACTGTTTTGAAACAATCACGTACGGATTCCGCCCCAATTTGCACCACAATATCAAGAAATACGTTTCAAACTACTACCCATAGTAGAAGAAGAAAAAACAGATTTTCGGTGAAAGCACGGAATCAGACTCTATCGAGTAACTGGGACGTGTCAAATTATGCAGCTCCGTCGTTGTTACCCAGATTCGAGGAGCTTGACACCACAAATATGCTCCTTCGACAGAGAATTATCTTCATGGGCTCCCAGGTTCACAGTTTAATTAGTCAATAATTTGATTTTGGATATCGGTTTTTTTGTTTCATTCGCTTCTAAATTGGATTTCTGTATGATTATCCGACCCATATGCTCAAGCAATTCACTTTGGGGAAATGCTACTGATGATGTGTTGAAAAGATTAAATTTTTTGGCATGGTCCTTGTTGGTCATTGGATTCATTTTATTCGCATTGTTATTATTTGGTTATTCTATCGACAGTGGGTTGCCTATTAGAGTCTAGATTTGTCTTTTGATGAGTAATTGTTTTTCATTATGGTTTTTATATATGTTTCAACTTTCAATTTGTTGTTGCTTCTTTGGCACAATGAAATAGAGATTGGTTCTAGTTGTTTTTAAATTGTGTTTTCTTATTATTTTCCAAAGACATATCTTCAATCAACTTGTTAGGGGAGTTTTCTCAAAAAGAGAGGATGCTTTTGTTTTTGTAATACTTCGAAGCTTGAGATTTGAGTATATTGTTATGCTCTAATACATACAATAGGACATTGGGGTAGACTGAAGTTTGGACCTATTTCCTAATGTTCTCAAGCTGACGATAAATACACAAACAACATCTTGTGGCTTGTCACCTTTTCATTCAGCTTTGGTCAGTGTGAAATTTAAACATATTAAAGCTATTTTGGAGGTTTTCCCCCATAGAATTATAATGGTAGTTCATATATCTTGACTTTGTTTCTTTTCTTTTTGATCAAATGATGCTGGACAGATAGATGATGTGACGGCAGATTTCATTATAAGCCAGCTCCTACTGCTTGACTCCCAAGACCAGAACAAAGATATCAGATTGTTTATTAATTCACCTGGTGGTTCTGTTACTGCCGGTATGTCAATTGTTAGTCCTCTTCACTTTGGAGGCCATACAAAGTTTGCTACATGTTCACCTCTTGTATTAGGGTGCATTAAAGTTCTTACGTCGTAAACATCCATTTTCTTTTACATATGGAAGCTTAGACTGTTAAACAAAAGAACAGAGTAGGGAATGATCTATCTAATTGTTTGTTTTTTTATAACTATTACAATGCTGTGGAATGAATGAAACAACAATATCTGCAGTAACCTGATATGCTGGAAGATGACCAACATTTCTTTTTGGGAAAGATCTCACTTTTTCCTTCCACTGATTCCTTTTCTTTTTACCTCTTTATGTTTGTTCGAACATGCAATGCATATGACTATTATGCATTTCTTGAAATTTTGTCCTTAACAAGATCTATAATGCTCGAGTATTTGAAATTGATCAAGTCTACTTTTCCATAGAAGATGGTAGTTTGCATTTTCAGAAAAGTTAAGGCCATTTAAAAAAGGGTTTGGGCTTGACTACCTAGGATATGTATGGTGTTTATTACTCGTGTTCATGAAGAGTAAGTAGCTTGTTCTTAAACTATGGCATTTTCAATTAGTAAAAGTACATCTTTGAATTGCTGCTTGTAGGAATGGGCATATATGATGCCATGAAATTGTGCAAGGCCGATGTGTCTACCATATGCATGGGCCTTGCTGCATCCATGGGTGCTTTCCTCCTTGCCTCTGGTACTAAAGGGAAAAGGTTTTGCATGCCGAATGCAAGGGTCATGATCCATCAACCTCTTGGAACTGCTGGTGGGAAAGTAAGCACATTTTTTCCCTCTACATTGGTGGCTTTTTTATTTCTATTCTCTTGATCTCATGCTCGTAGTTTCTGGAAATTCAGAGTGGTCTTTCTTACATGATGTAATTGTAGACGTGGATCATTGACCACTGTCATGATTTCAAACTAGATCATGTCCTCTAACCACCCCCACCCACTTTTTTGACCTATACAATAGCATACCAGTTGACAGCCTGACGATTATATTCTCCCACTTTTTTATCAAACAGTGGGTATCACATACATGGTCAACAATCCTTTCATAGTAAACCCGGACAATAAGACTGGATTATTATCCATTTCCATATGTCTGACTAAGAAAATTGGGTTTTTACATTCTTGGGCATTTGGAAGGCATTGCTTTGCTCGAAGCTTCACATAAGATCAGACTAACTGATTCCCCCCCGGCCCGCCCCCAACCCAAACATCTCCGAGGGTAATCAAGCCACAATCATCTGAATTAGTAAACCCATTTTGCTTCTTCCCTAGCACTAATGTACTTATCCAATTGAAAATAGGTTAATAATTTGATATTAATCCAGCATTAAAACTGAAACTAAACTACACTATACTTTAGCAAACACAGAAACTTGAGAACTCCCTTTAGCGCCTAAGACATGAACTCATGCTGTGAACCACTGATGAGATAATCTAGAACACACTTACTTGACAACCCAAATGCGTGTTTGGTGTGCAATACTAGATTAGAGTCGGTAGCATCCAGAACAAGAATATAATGTTCTTCTTCTTCTAACTGTGCTATCCAGTTACGTTTACCAAACATGATGTCCCATTGTTGATGTTTGAAGGTTTGCATGTGACATTATTGCAATTGGTCTTTATGTTTGTGGGCGATTAGCTGCCTCCTTAGTCCTTCCTAAGCGTTTTTAGCTTAAGGAGGTTCCTTTCCTTTCAAAATTCAAATAAGTGCTAACTGCCACTAGTACACTGAAGCTTCGTCTGAAGTGTAATTGGTTAAGATGGCATCTCCCTTAGATGAACTTTTGGGGGAATATTGTTTGTTTATTGTAAATGAAAGCATTTTCAACGTACTAATTCTCAAACACTGTAATATGTTTATAGGCAACAGAGATGAGCATACGCATCAGAGAGATGGCATACCACAAAATTAAGCTCAACAAGATATTGTCTCGAATCACAGGAAAGCCTGAAGAGAAGGTATAGCTTATCCAAATCTTGACCTGAGGTTTTGTTTTGAAATTGCATCCCCGGCCATTGAGTAAGTTTTGGCAAATTGTTGAATTTCTGACTCAATTTATTTGCTACTTTTAATGCATTACAGATAGAAGTGGATACAGATCGTGATAATTTTATGAATGCTTGGGAGGCAAAAGAGTATGGATTAGTCGATGCTGTCATTGATGATGGCAAACCAGGACTTGTTGCACCCATTGCAGATGCCACGCCGCCCCCCAAAACACGGGTGTGGGATCTTTGGAAAATAGAAGGCAGCAGAAAAGCCAGGAAGAATTTACCATCAGAGGAAAAGATTTCACAAAACGGATACGCAAACGGGCAAGGAAATGATGACGATAAAGGCTCAGAAAAGGAAAAGGAAGCACCAGCGCCTATATGAAAGACCTGGTGGTTGTTCCTATTTCCTTGTACACGCTGTAATATTGAACAGCCCAGCAGTTTCTTTGTCTGTGTTGTTGAAAAATAGGGGACATAAAGAAACTACAATTTCAAAATGGTGATTAGTTTTTTCCTTTTTTGTTCTCAGTTTTATTTATTTAATGTAAACGGGTTCATCCTATTTCTCAAGTTGAATGGTTATTTAAGATAGTTTACTATTTCATTTTCGTTCGTCCCAAAAAGATAGTCCACTTGACATATTGAACATTCATTTAATGTCTTCTTTGCATATGTACTCTCAGTTAATTGTTGTTATTCAACTACTTATGTATTAAAAATATTTCAAACAATTAATGACACCAAGATATATATAAAAAAATAAGATAAAATTAAATACTCTAACCACATTACCTACTTATCCTTAGTCTATGTAAAATTACATATTGAAATATCTTTGAAGAACGGAGAGAGTATTTATTTAATTATTCCTGTGCAACAGTTAACCCGATAATTCCGATCTATGTTTGACGTAAGTCAGATGAAAGAACACTGTTATCATGTCCATGCTGTTCTATTTCTAATTTTCTATTTTCATAATTTGCTCAAACCAATCTCATCTTGTAATAGTGAATTGTATGGAATCCTTTGCAAAAGAGAGCCATGCCATTACTGATTTTATATAAAAAAAAAGAGCCATGCCAGCCATGCCATTTTGCGACTAAACCATAAATACAAGTGCCAATTAAAATAGAAACAAATCAAAGAATGGCATCAGTTGCATGGTAAATTCCATGCAGAATGACAAACCTGAATTATCAGTATCACAATATATAAATAAAATGTCTCCACCAATCTACTTCCTCTTGTGGAACCATTGTAAATATCCGTTGAATAAATTTTACATCAGAAGTAGAATAAGCTTTTGCAAAAAGCACTCCGTCAAGGATATTCTTTGAGCTCGGGCAGGAACAAAGAATTCATGCCAGCAACATGCCAATCCTGAAATTTGCGATAAAACAGACAGTCTCACAATAAATATGGCGAATCCACAATGGAGACCGATCATCTGTTATGGCGAGAAGAATCTATGCATCTCAGATCGAGTTGACAGAATCCCCATCACTGCTTTCACTATCACTACTGCTACTTCCACTTCCACTCCCGCTTCCACTGCCACTGCCACTTCCACTACCACTACTGTCACTACCACTACTGCTAGAGCTTGAAGTTTGGTCATCTCCACCCTCAGCATTGACCTGTGCTCTAAGGGCTTCTGCAGCATTTCGGCCACCCTTATCAGCTTCATCATCACTTACATCGACATCAGCAATCTCATCATCTGTGTCAGTTTGATGGGGAATGTTGATATCAATGCCGGTGTCATATTCTTTGATATCAATGCCGGTGTCATACTCCTTGACATCAACACCAGTGTCAAACTCTTTGACATTGATGTTTCCTCCATTAGCTCCTGCTCTAACATCATCATCATCGTCATCGTCTTTCAATATATCCAACTGCTCTTCCAGGTCATCATTCTTAAGACCGGGTGATGGATTTGGAGGGTTTTCTGGGGGCGCTGGATAATCGTTGGCCTTACCATTTCTAGGTTTAGCATCTGTTTGACCAAAAAAAAAAAAAAGCTATAATATATGTGTTAATAACTGAAAATTTTGTTTCTCCAACTACTGCAGAGCACTATTATTAAATAAAAAAGAAAATGGAAAATAAATACTCAACAGAAGGTATAAAAGAGTAATGCCCAGCAAAAACAAAATGATCAAGTCATATAGGATTTATGTTGTAATTCATGTTTAATTAATATAGAGGAAACTACAGGTTACAGTGACAGTCCAACTTATAATTGAAGGTATTCTGCACACATGTTGGTACATTTTGTTACAGCAATGAATATGAATCGCTTGAGGATGGAACAATTTGTTTTGCGATTAAGGTCTCCATTTATAGGACATGATTATTTCAAGTACCAGAAGCAACAGTGTGAATAGAATTGAACTTGTTCAAGGATCTCAAAACTAGGATCAACCTCCAGTGCCAGGGGGGTACAGAAAAAAAGGCTGATAGACTGAACTCATCCACATAGAGAAGCTCTGAGCCTCTCCCGTAATGAAAGTAGATGCCAAAAAACATAAAAAGCAACATCATCAACGCCAGCTAAGGCAAAATCATTTTTAGCTGGAGATGAACTTAACTCGCCTTCAATCTATGGCATGACTAGTCAAAGAAGGTTAATCACAAATTCCAGTTATGGTAAAAAAATGATGCTGCATCTATCACAAATCAGAAACATGGCAGTGCCTTTATTATTATTATTATTATTATTATTATTATTATTATTATTATTATTATGTAGCAAAGAAACTTGAAAAAAGAAAAATACTTAGTGATATCAGTCCATGCCATGCAATCTTAAAGGATGAAACCATATTTGAAGCGAACATGAGAGAAGCTGAACTTATTGGCCAGCAAAACTATCAAACCCGACCCACACCCAAAAAATAAAAAATAAAATAAAATAATATAAAAATAAAACCGAAAAGTATCATCACACAACTCCGACATTTCTTAGCATAAAAAAATTTTCTTTTAAGAAATTTATTTATTTATTTTTTTTTTTTTTGGGGGGGGGGGGTTGAAAATGGGATGCACCAGTTTGTTAGGGAGGATTTTTTTTTTTTTTTGATTGAAAAAAGATCTCCCTCCACCCCGTGAAAATAGACACAGTTTCTTTTTTTGTTTGTCCCAAACTATAATCTACTTTTATTACTTAGCCTTTAAATTTTCTTATGTGCCCCTATTTAATGTGCATTGATATTAACAAATACGAACTAATAAAGTCAAATAACAGTTAAATGAATGTGCATATTAAGAAAAATGTTCATATATTCCATTTTTCCAAGAACATTAATTGGACTTCCTTAATCTATATGAAAATTGATATGGGACTATTTTCATGGGATGGAGGGAGTATTTTTGAAGCAAGTATGGTTGAAAAGTACAGAAAAGTTATTGGATTATGTGAAAAATAATATATATTTTTTTCGTAAGAATGTTCCATTGAAATGAATTTGAGGAAAAATAATTTTTGAAGAAGTCATTCCCAAACAAGCTCTAAGCTAGCTTTTATACGACGCTCTTCCGATCTGCACATGCAAACCAGCAACTATTTCTTCTCCTAAAAAGGAATAGGGGAATGGGAAAGATATTTTATTTTATGATTGGGAGGTTTCCCCTCTGATTTTTTCTTTCTCTTTCCCTTTTACCATTTAATATTCAATGATTCTAAAAGGCAGCCACAGCATTAACCAAGATGTAAGGATTTTTATTTTGGACAAAAATAGACAGGACAAATCCAAAAGCAAGGCATGCCTAAACTACTTTATAAAATTAAGATAAACATGCCTAAGCTTTTGAAGTTCCCAACTTCAATCCGTTCAACTTCAGCCTGCACAATTAAACAAAAACGAAAGCTCCATTTATCAGTATAACAAGAAGTGGTCGAGACTATTGAAGAGAAAGATCAATATAATTAAAAACCAAAATATTTTCAATTCTTGCTCCCTTTCTTCAGAGAGAGAGAGAGAGAGAGAGAGAGAGAGAGAGAGAGTGCATGCCACAGATATTGCAAAGAGGCAACGATGATCTATCATTTGACAGTATCTAGATTGTTATCAGTGGCCTCCCCAGTGCAACAAAGATGTCAAAAAGCAAACAGTAGCTAGTAACAGCTAGTTCTGGAAAGAAAACCCACCGGCATCACATGAATTGCATCTTTAGTCACAGGCTGATATTTAGTCACTTTCCCAACCGGTGGTGAACCTGCATCAGAGGGCCCAGCTGAAGCAGTAGCTGCTGATAAAGATTCACCCTGCATGCGGTTATGCCTCAACCTCTTTACAGCACGGTGCAATCTCTCTAACCGAAAAGACTCGCCATCAAAGAAAAGAACAGCATCATTTTCCTTATAATCCTCGCTGTTGCCCTCAAATGTCACCTTAGGTTTGCCAGGCTGATTGTTTTGGAACTCAACAGTAACCTTATTTTCCTTACTTTTGTGCAACGTGCCACGCTGGTTCTTATCAATTGAAGCTGGCTTAAATTCATCTGGAAATAACATAATTCGGAAAGAGATAATTATTCAATCTCAGCTAGAGGCACAAATTCAGAACCTAAGAAGGAAAAACAGAGGAATCTGACTGCTTATTTTTTATGCTCATGAGTCAGGAAAACCATACTTGACTGTTGATTTACGAAGTTACCTCTGTTTTACACTCACGCAACCCAGTAATGGATCCAATCCCCTCCTTATGAGGTAGAAGCTAGGAATAAACTGATAAAAGAACCACAGAATGTAAAAGAAAAAACTGAAATAGCATGCTCACCAAGCATATGCATCTTTATATCAAAAGGGAAAAAACCCCCACATATTAAGGTCGGAATATTGAACTTAATCACTACAACTCGTTAAGTTATCAACAAATGCAATCAATTCAATTATCGGAATCAAGCAAGCAACACAAAAATGTAGCAGCCTAGCAGGTTCATGAAAACACAGTAATTCTAAAGCAGTCAATCTACTCAAGAACAAATTCACCATATATAGACATATATGAGAAAGTAATATCCGACAGAAACAGGGGAATAAACGTACAACGTAAAGTGCAGAACTTGGAAGAGGGATGGTCATCCTTAAACGAGGAACCTAGGGTTAAATTGTACCACCGATCAGGTTTTGGGGCCGTATTAGGCTCCTTCGTGTTAATTCCTGCCATCTTTGGCAATTAATGTTTTGTGATTGCAGACTTCTGCAAACCCTACGATTTTGAATTGCCCCAATTCAAAAAGATGCCAATATCTCAGTCAATTTCATGAGCAATTAGCAAAAGGGTAAACTTCACAAAAGGTCCCCAACCTTTGCAACAAATAATAATTTCATTCCCACTTTTTCAAAAATATTGACAAAAGGTCCATAGGAGCAATTTCTATCAATTTTCACATTTATGTGCTTACAAAATGACGATTTTACCCTCTTTGTATGAAATAAAAAGGTAATTAGTACAAATGCCTTTCAAATATTCTAAAGATTTCCCATTAATTACTCCACCATATATTGCCGCCATTTCCCTTGCCAATTTTTTTATCTTTTTATTTTTTGGGTGGGGGTGGGAGTGGAGAGGTAAGGCCTTCATTTAAGTTGATTCTAACAATAATAAAAAAGAGATTAACCTATTATTTTTGGCTATATATAGACAAAAATTTTTGAAAATGAGGGGGGTTGTAGTGGAAATAAAAGGAAAAGAAATCCTCTATTTTTTACCAATAATTTGAACATTTACTTTTTTGCCAAGAAAAATTCATGTATTTTTAATCATTTCAATTTTTATGTTTTGAATATTAATTACATCTCAATTATCATTACTTATTTATATTTAAATTTTGGAGAGTTCATTGCCTAAAGTGTCTATGACACTAGTGGTGGCGGTGTTAGATAAGTAAATAGAAAAGTTAAAATATTGATCAATGTGTATCATGTATAGTTTGTGTTAACTTGGTGGATAGGAAAACGACACACATATAATATGTATAAGTTGTGAAAGAGAAAGTAACAGAGAAATCAAAATAAATTTTTAACATTTTCATTTTTTAATTTAAATAAAAGGTCAAAAAAATGAAAATTGACAGAAATAGTATGTAGGAATCTTTTGTGCATATTTTTGAAATGTTGCAATGATAAATAGCATCACTCGATTATTAGTACGTAATAATCACTTAATGAGGAGTTCTTGCTTGTATACAACTTAACCCCTTAACCTCCCTAGTCGTTTGAATAATTATAATTCAATACGTCATCTTTCTAGTTGCCTTGGTTTAACCCCTAAACTTCAAATAAAGTAAATAGATTCCTACATCTTTCTATTGTGCAGTTGAATGACTCTTATTTCATTCACGCACAACTCAATCACTAAATTTCTGCCTAATACCAATGGAGTCCTTGAACCTCATTTATTGTCAATAATATTGGTTTCCTAATCCTTTATGTAAAGTTTAAGCCCTCATGTTCTTTGTATAGGGCCAAAAGAGAGACTCATCTTTTGTTAACGTACAATAAAATCCTTTGAAAATGTAGGACTCGCTTTGGGTAAAATAAACTTCAATCTACAACTTCAATAGAGTCCACTATCTCCGGAATATGTAAATGATCTACTCAACTTCTTGATAACTACAATGGTATCCTTGAAACGTAGTAATTAGTTTGGTCAGGGAATATGAAATGTTGCCTCAATTTTCGTTAATCTCAATTGAAGACCTCTTATTTTGATTATGTACAATATAATCCCTCAATTTTTTAGTCAATATAGTTCATGTCCACCAAGATTGCAAGTGAAAACTACTAATTTTGTCACCTACGTTAGGCTGATTTGTTTTGAGCCAAATCGGGCATGATCTTCTCTTTGTGTTAGCTCCTTACTTTGATCCCGATACAGCATTGGATGTATAGTACTGTATAATCACGTGGTGTGTACCGCGACATGCCACTAGGGCTACTTCGTTTTTGACACGCCCCACCCCCTAGTATTTCTATTATACTTGAAGCGTGACGTGCGCTGATGATAAAGTTCAACTAGAAGCTAGAATTTATGGTCAAAGCTCATGAACATGTTAATTATTTTAGAAAAAGAATTTGGCTATATCTCCTCTAATTTAATAACAAAACCATCATGCACAAATGTCTAAAACCAAACTCATTAACACGTCACAATCTAAGAACCCCTATCATTACAAGTTACAATACTTCATATACGAAGAAATATACTAAACCGATTAATAACAACCCTATAACAAATTCATTTCAATAATACGTTATGTGGTTGCTCGAATTCTTAAAATAGCAGGCTCGGCCATAATGAGTTGCTCAAATTCTAATTGCTACCTGATAAGAAAATCATTAAGAAAGCATGTGAACTAACAAGCCTAGACGTTTTTGTAAATAAACATGACTTGGAGAATCAAATATACTTTTTGCAAAATCTCGAATAAAATATACAAGCCAACTCTGGTTTCATAATTTTAATATAAATCCAGCATGTACATCATTATCAAGTTGAATTCATCTCAGATCAAAATATTTATAGATTCATTACAATGCTAAAAAAATCATGAAATCATTTCATTTAAAAAAAATCATTATAAATCCACCCAAAAAGTGTCTATAATTTTATGTCATCATGTATCTATTGTCATAAGTGCGTAGACACTAGTTTGGGCTATGGGTACCATATGACCCCTTCGCCTAAGGTGACACAATATCTAGCTTGAGCCATAACTAGTACAATACGCCTCTTCGCTTGGATAACATATCATATCAACAGCTTGAGTCATATGCTTCTTTGCCTGTAGACGGTATAAATAATAACATAGGATACAGATTGGGGGTTTTTGACACATCATAAACCATATTTCAAATCAAATATTTTCTCTACAAATCATGTGGCATCATTTCATATAAAAACCTATATAAACTTTTTTAAAGAAAGTGACAACTTTTGTGAAATTTCACATAAATGAATAATCATCATATAACATTACAAATTCTTATAACATCATGCAATAATAATTTTCATTTAGAAAGAAAGAAAAGAATTCCACTCACTAGCTAAGTAGCAATGTAGCTCCTTTCGTGTTTTCATTAGATTAGTTAGTTGATCAGTGATAGTCGGTTTTTTAGTTAGTGGCTTCTTACCATGTATTAATAGACTTTGTAATCATTCTTTCCATTAAGAGAAACAAGATTTGAGGGAATATTTTCCAAAATCTTTCCTTAAGTATATTGCTAACCAAAATTTATATCCACTCTTAAATTCAACTTTTCTATTAAAGACATGGTGTTCATTCTTACAATTAGTTCAAACTCCATTTAATTTAACAAACTACTATAGATTTCACTTTAAAGTCTCAAATAATACATCATTCATAAATTTCGGCTTTAATTTTTCCTTCTTAAACTATAATTTCGTATGCTAACTTTACATAATTCTATAATAATAGGCCCTGTATGGTTATAGTTTTATATCTTAGAATAATTTCACACCATTTTAACATATAGAAAATTAAATCATAGTCAACTACTCAATTCTATAAAACTTTTTTAACCCTAGAAGAAGATTAACCCCTTAAAATGTACATAAAATCAAGTCTTGAAAGTAAGAAGTACATTTATATGATGATAATTCGTTGGTCTGCTTCTTCAATTTCTCCCCTTTTTTTCCTTCCTCTTACAGTCGTTTGCTTCTCACTCCTTGGTTTCCTTGAACGTGTTTACTAATTTGAAAATGAAACACACACGGTCGCATTTAATTGCTTTCTCTATTTTTTTTTTCTCTCTAACCGACATTGCACATTTGCCCTTTGCTCCCTCGCTAATTATCATTATTTATTTATTTATTTTCTTTAACCAACAAAGACAAGGATCCCATTGAACTGGCATAATTCTCTTCTTTTGTTCAATTTAGTGACCGACCTCTTTTTTTTCATGTTTAGTCCTTGACTTTTGGTCCATATATAAATTAGGTAATAAATTATACAAGGGTAGAGAAAATTTGAGATGTCACAATTTTCACTTTCATAATGGTTATTTTACCTTTTAAAAAATATCTAATATAATTCTATCACTTCATATGGTTAACTTTTATCCAACTTTTGAATATCATAAATTTTAAAATTTTCAAGTTTTATGTGTTGAGACAATTCAGCATCTGTTAGCTAATATTTTTTTAATAGAAATTTTATTTTTGTCTACATACAAGTATAATAAAATTTCTTTATCAAATTAGAATTTGATCAAATTAATTACGTTTATATATTTTGCTTGAACCGCCTGTAATACCCAATTTTTCACCATTTATTTTGAAAAAAAACTATTTTTTTGGCTAGCCTCTCACTATTTATTTATTTTTATTTTTTGAGGTACTCACTTTCTATTTCTAGGGCAAAAAAAGGACTTTCATTTTTTTTTAATATGAAGAATACGAACAGTTTCCAAAATTATCCTTTAATTTGTTCGTCCGCTGGGTTGGCAGTTGTTACTTTTTTCCCCAGTTCTCCGAACAAACCCTAATTTTCTACCCAGCAAAATGTCCCTAGGAACATATTTGAATTCGGAAATGTATATCATCTACTTTTCCCCTGGCAAGCAGAATTCAAGGAGCAATCTTCAATTTCATCCCTTAGACGGATCGAAATCGAGCCGGAGGATGGAAAAAAATCATGGTAGAAGAATTTTGGTCCAGTGCTCAGCAGACAAAGCTCCAATAGTCAGAACTTGCAAGAATTGCAAGACCCAGTACGATCCTGTCCTCAATCACCCCCGCGCTTGCCGTTATCATACTGCTCATTTTGGCGGTATGCTTTTTCAGCTTGCATTTCATCTTATACCCAATCTCATTTTTTTTTCTTTTTTTTTTTTTTTCAAAAATTGTTCAAGATAACATGATTAGTTAAGATTTATAAGGTTTTCTTATTAGTAAATTATCAGCTTTAATGGACTATCCTTTTATTTTTCAATTATAAGCTACTATGTTTATAAGGTTTTATTTTCATAGTCACTTTCTTGGTGCTTGAGTGGCTGACCTGGTAATATTTTTGTTCAAACAGATTGTCCGTAATATTTACTATTCAGGATTAAAGCTCCATTCGATTTTAGACTTTAGCAGGACAGAGGTTTCCCATCGTTAGTCTAAAAGCAACATAAAATAGTTTATCTTAAATGTTAGTGTTGTGGGGTCGTATAGTGCATGCACTGTTGGCGCCATGCGAGGTTCCACTTCTCAAATTATCGCCAGTTAGGATTGATAGGTCACGTGTACTCCAAGTACTGAAGGACTCCCAGTGCTGAAACACCAATGCCACATTGAAGATCTAAGTTAGGAATGTGTTGAGGTACATATTTGAAGACTGAAGTGCTGGCTTTCTATAAGAGCTAAACATTGTAAAATCAGTGCTGGAAGCCAAACGGAGCAGTCCCACTACGACTTGGTCCGAGATTAAATGGACTAGACCTCAGTTCTTGGTGTCATAAACATCAGTTGTCCCACAGAGAGCGAAGCCCTGGCCAACACCCAGCTCTGGAGAGGATATTCCGGGCCCTTATTAGGTAGTTCTCCAGACAGGCAGTCGAGACAGCTGTAAACACATGAAGCTTAGGTAGCTATGCTTTAACTACCAATCTAGATTAGGGAACTCAAAGTTCCATTTGTACTTAAAATGGACTTGAGGGCTGGTGGTCTCCTCAAACACTGTAAAAAGCGACCTCGCACCCACTCCCAATGGCCTATAGAGAGGGGGAAAGCTCGTTTGATGGATTCACTCTTTGGGATCTATTGGTCTTTTTTTTATTTGAAAATCTGAACCCGACTTGGACTCATGCTCGTACATGACCTGAACTCCAGCATTCAAACTCATATTAGCTCCAGTAGATTTGGCATTCAGGTCTATATTTTTCTGACTTGGAGCTTGTTCTTGTGAGCTTTATGGTAAACAAGTTTAAGATTTAAAGGAGAATGTGTGATGGTAATGTAAAGAAAGATAATTGGGAAGTGTGAAAATTTGTTTCTTGTAGACAAGATGTGGGTGGTATTGATTTGATAAATTTTTTGATTTTGATAAAGATGCCCAGAGCAGGCTCTTGGACTTAAACAAAATCCAATATCAACAGTTACGATTGCTTGTTCACTTATAGTTTCGTTTCTCCTGATTATTGGTCAGTCTTTTGTCCTAATCACATGGAGTTCCTTTGACACCCCATGACAGCTAGAAGCAAAAGACATTGAGGTAGCAGTCTCATGATCAAACCTGAAATAACTGAATGGAGGGTGGACTAGTCATAAATTTGAATGTGGAGCCCGAGATAACATGACATGCTTTGTATTATACAATTATGAGGCTGGAAAAGTGAGGAAATCATACTGTCTAGATTGCCATCGTTACTTCATAGATGAGCTTCAAAGAAGAATCCCGGACAGCATTTATTCACTTTTTAGATCTTGTGGATGGTCTTGATAGTTTTTGCTTGCAAAATGAACATTGCTGGGACAACTATGAAGCAATGTGTAGTTAAGTAAAACAAACATCAGATAATCATCATTCATCACAATTCACAACTAACTTATGTCCATTTTCTCAAGAACCAAGGTTATCGTTACAATATTTTCTGACTTTGCATGTATGAATCTTCTTTAGGAAAAATTTCTCTTGTTGCATAAGTTTGCCTGCTACTGTAGAAGATTTCTGAATCTAACAGGAGTCTTTTAGCTTGAGATTGAAAGAAGAAATAGAAAAACTCTGTAAATCATTGCGGTGATTTGTTAAATCCTGCTGACATTCCCCTCATTTGGATGTGATTTTCTTATCCTGCGAAATCAACACAGAGATTTAATCTCCTTCTAGTTTAGGAAACTGCAAATGATCCCTTGTGGTTTGAGAATACTGCCCTTGTTATCTAAACTCTGGGTTTCCCTTGCACTTATTAACTTGGCCCAACTTTATTTATTTTTCTTAAGTGAAATAACGAATTCAACCTCATGAAATATTTCAAGGAAAATAAGATAACAAAAAGCAACACCGTTGGAGCATAGTCTATGGGGGACAGATATTCAAATCCTATTAGGAGTTGGAAACTACAAGGTTGTAAGTGGGAGGTTCTCAAACAATGGACAGTAATCTGATCTTCCTCTCTTGTCCTTCTAGAACTACAAGGCAGTAATGGACTCCCTAATATGAATAATTCACACCTGGCCCTTGTACAAGTGTTTTTGTCTCAGAACTGAGTTCTGAAGCAGCCCATGTGCTGTAATTTTTTCTGTATAATTCATTTTGTTCAACTTAACAAGACTTATCCAGATAGTTTTCACACATCTGTGTTTTCACCCTTTCCGTCTTCTCAGGAGAAACAAAGAGAAAGTTTGAGAGTGTATTCACTGGAGGCACCATGGACACCCCTGACTCTGGCAAAGTTTTCCTGTACTGGCATTGCTGTGGATCTGAAGATCCCTTTGACCGTGGATGTACTGCTGCACCTCATACGTCCTACGACGATTGATGGATCAAAGAATCCACACGAGTTAAAAGATATGACGTTGGATTGTAAGATTCTTTCTAGGTAGCACTGTAGTCACAATCAATTATCTCCAATTTTTGCCGCAGTTGGCTGTTACCTAGAAGAATATAAGGCTCTTAACTACACAAGGAAATGATAAAATTCACAAATTGTTACATATTGTTGTCTCCTTCACTTTTATTCCCACTCAGAGCATGCGAAACGGAGACCTCTCAATTATAAAAGACTAATATCACCAGTTTTTCTATGGAAACGATGTTGGTTGCTTTCAGGCTGTCAAACAAAGTAAGCACCAGGGCGTCTATGTCTCAGATGGTCTGTCTTGCTAAAGATCAGTTAATTGGATATATATGTTAAAGCTGGAACTTCTAGGAAAACGAGATCGAGTGGTTACTAATAGCTAGAAAAATGCAGTTTTGTTGTGCCGCCCAGCTCTTTCGTGTACACTCCAAAAAAGAATGACCTAGGGAAAATGGTTCCAGGACATTTTTTCTTAAGAGAAACTAAATTAACTCATATCTTATTTTTATTCATCCGGTGTCTCCGAAACGGGACTCGGTCAAAAGCACATTACTAAAGTTATTCCTGACTAAAAAAGATCCCAGTTGTGGATTAACAAAGGTTCCAACTCAAACTAGTGGGTTGTGAATTGAATATCAATGGTGGCAATGCGTTGGTCTGGCAGACAAAACAATTGTAATTGAATTTAGAGTAATTTACACCTAACGTCTCCAACTTCTCGAGATTAATAGATTACGTTCCAAACCTTTAATTTTTCTTATGTGGATCTTCAACCTTTCAAGAATTTTCCAATTTTGTCCCTATTAACGGGAATCGTGTATTTTAGCCGTCAACATCCAAAATGCCAAACCAAACGGAGGGTAGTTTTGGCATAACAATAAAAAAAATAAAAAAAAGCAAGAAAAAAAAGGGAAAAAAAGGGTTGCCTGGCTACCAGAAATGGCAGCAGGGAGAGTCTTCCCTGTGCTTGCTGTCAGAATTTAGCAAGCTCCCCCCCTTTTTTATGTTTTTATTTTTCCTTTTTTTTTTCTTTTTTTAATTTTTTTATTTTTTTTGACTGTTAGGCCAAACATACTCTCAGTTTAGTTTACCTTTGGGTGGTTTACAGCTTAAATACACGATTTCCGTCAATAGGGACATAATTGAAGAATTCTTGAAAGGTTGAGGACTCACAGAAGGAAAATTAAACGTTGGATACGTAATCTATTAATACTCTAAAGGTTTGGGACGTTAGATGTAAATTATCCTTGACTTTATTAGCAACAAAGCAAAATAGACAACATTTCGTAAATTGGAAGACTACTTAACTTGAACTTGATCCAGTGCCATATGAACGATACACTACAGTTCATTTTGTAAATTACCCTTGAATTTATGCATGTCACGTGCACAATATGACGCTATAGTATATGGTTCATATGACACTGGAATATGACTCCGACCTAATTACTTGCTTTATCTGGAGACGGCTTAAACAAAAAAAATTTAATAATAATAACGAAAAACGAAGCGGCCGGAACCTAATAGGTCCCACATCGGATTAGGAAAATAATTCTCTAATAATAATAATTAACGCTATCTAGTCTAGTGTCTATAAAAGTTTAACTCTTTCAATAATAACTAGTTTAGCACATGCTTCTCAGGTGTACAACTATATTATTCGTCTTAAATCTGTGTGGAATGTATAGTTTGTTGAGTTTGTTATGAGTCACAATATGTAGTTATAATATGAAAAGTAAAATGAGAAGATTTTCAAATTAGTAAAACATTAATAAAATAAGAAATCAGAAAGAGGAAACATTTGAGGGTTAAATACACACAATCAAGTATCAGGAAAAAAATCCTAAAGGAGTGTCATTTGCTACAATGTGTTTCTCATACGAATAATGGATACAATTCATTTTTAAAACATCTAATATAAAAATGAAATAATTTTCATATATGAGTCCACATAGTTATATAAGTAAAATAAAATAATAGCTGGTATGAAGACCTGGGAAAATAAACATATTAAAAACTAAACATAAAAGCTAAAACTATGTCTCACTCCATTAAAAAATAAGTATTTACAATAACATCGTCCTAGTTAAAGATTTACCGGTAAATCTTACCGTTATTATATTTATTAATTGTATAATTTTTTCTAAATCATAAGCTAAGAAAACGAAAAAGAAGAAAAATACAAAAGATAAATAAACACAGATATATTGCACACATGTATTTGAAAATACATAAACATATAGATAAACATAGTGGCTTTATACATACGTACTATAAAATAAAAACTCTAAAAATTGGAAAGAATGTGAGAACAAAAAAATCAAATGTACCTCTAAAAGTTACTATTAAATAAAATAATGCATCAAAGAAAAGATATCAAGATATTAAACCAAATGATACTTAATATTATTAATGATAATTTGACGATCATATTATGTTATGAAGATTTTTAGATAGCTAGACGGACTTGTTGCAACATAAATATCAAATCGCTTAATTCACAGTAACATAAGAAAGATATTGAGATGACGATTTCTATTATATAATACAAACAAGAAATATCTCAACATATAATTTCACAGCATAGTAGTTTCAACTCTTGATCTTGAATGTAAATATCGAAACACGTAGTCTCTAGTAACATAAAATAAGAAGGATATTGAGATATAGTTTTATATTATATTGATACAAATAAGAAAAATCTAAATCTACAAAGTATGGAATTAGCAATCCTTAAAAAAAAAAAAGGAAAAAGAAAAAGAAGTTTCCCGATGGTGTGATGACTTGCAAACTTTGAAAAAATAAAAACAAAAATATGGGACTTTAAGCAAATCTTAGAGAAAAAAAAAGTTACTGTTTAATAAACAGTAAACAGGTCCTTTACTTTTTTATATAATAGTGATAATGCAATAAAAGAAAATGGAAAAGAAAAAATAATTATTTTTGTAGTGATAAAAACATTTTAAAAGTCCAACATAAAATTATTTTTAGATACTAGTTAAGTTCAATTGTAAGATCAATTCTTTTAAACATTTTACCTTATCCGTACTTGTGATTATTAATTGAGTATTATTAGTTCAGATCACATCTTTTGTGCAATAATCAGTACAATTTGAAAAACTCCAAACGGTAATACAAGATACGTGAGTAACCCGAATTATCTACTATGTTGATATGACCCTTCAACGGCAAGACATTGTTAGGAATCTATTTCCGTACGAGTCATTGGTACTTGTAAGGAATTTTAACAAAATTTTTTATAAAATATGATAAATTTACTATCTTACACTTAAATTATTTTTCCCTATATAATGCATGAGGATAAAATAGTAAAATCACTGTATTTTGTAAAAACCAAAAAATGTGAGGACTTATCTACAAATTGTATTTTCCTGTATAGAATACTCAAAAGTTCCTTGATTCCTACAAAGCAACCTCAACTAATATTCTTTTAATCCTCCGTCTTATCTAAAATAATTCACCGTTATTTATTTTTTATAAATATTAAAAATTTTCAACGAAGTTGAATAATGTAAAATTCAAGAACATTTTTCTTAATATGTTTTTTCATTAGAAATGTTGAAGCACTTGACATCTAGTGTTATAACGACATTAATATTTTGACATAATATCAATATATCACTATACACTCTTCAAATCACATCAACGGCTATTATTATATCACATAATATATGTGGTGTTATAACGACATTGAATATATGGTATTTAAACAGTTTCAATATTTTCATTTACTTATTATTTCATTTTAATAGTTTTTAATTACAATGCTCAATAATTTAAACATCAACTCTCAAAACTCATGTGCTCTAATGGTATCAAGTTAGTTCTCAAATCCTAGGTCAAAGGTTCGATTTCCTTCTCTTACGATTCCTTTGTAATTTGAAAAAAAAAAAAAAATTAAGCATCAACTACACATAGTAAACTGTCAAAGTATGGTCCTTTTCATATAACCAATTATAATTAAATTTTTTAAAATTATAAATGTATAAGATATCTACCTGCAGTGTTATTAGCATTCCATATGGATATATGAGTGGATGCGGTAGGATACTCACTTCCATCATGGATGGTTATGTTTATACAATTTTTTATAGAAACTGTGTGGTCTCTTATAAATACAAAAACCAACTTGTAGGTTCATGAACATATAAGTGGGTTTTTACTTTTTTAGAATTACTGTATCTGCATCGTCTCTGTAGCGCAATTTTCATAAAAAATTCATATGTTTACGGTCAAAACTATAATGGGTTGCTAAAGGGAACCATATAAATATGCTTTAAAAAAAATGAAAAAGGAAATATGCTTCAGAAGTGGTACTTCTTTCCTTCAAAATAGTATTGTACTTAGAGAGAGGGAGTAAGAAATATACTTCAGAATTGTACTTCTTTACCTTCAAAAATTGATTTTGTACTTCTTGAAGGTGCAATTCCACGTGGCCCATGCTTTCCGCCAAGAAAGAAATTTTAACTCAACTAATTTGCGGAAACATGTACTTTTTTCAAACTATCACCATCAGACTAATTAATCTATCAACACGTAATTAACGTTAGCTCTAATTTTCAACAAACACATCAAGAGGGAGATATATGAATAATGCTATTTAATTTAATCATCAATTTATCTATTAATAATGTAGCAGCCTTGAATAATACTCTATCTATCTCAAATATTTGGTCTACTTTGCTATCACAGAGATTAAGAAATATATTGAAAATGCGAATTTTGTGACCCGTATTCTTAATTTGTTCGTATTTAATGAGAAAAATTCAAAATTGATAGTTATAACTAAAGTATTAAATATAGGTAGATTTGTAAAGTAATTTAAATTATAATTTTCTAAGAAAGGGGATGATATATTTATGACATCTCAAAAAAGGGGAGCGAATCATATATAATTGGAGTACAGGGGCGAGTCCGGCTAAGGGAACAGATTGGACTCCAAACTCTCTAATCACACACCGCCGCCTCACCTGGTGCAAGCCACGTGGTGGCTTGTGATTGGAGATCGAGCTTCAAATTCGGACTCCAATCTATTTTCTTAGAAAATCAAATAGAGAGCCAGGTAGGTCGATGGTTGATGTAATCCCCCCTCCACCCCCACCCCCGGTGCAAAATCTCTAGTTTATATGCGCGCACACATACACACACTACATACTCTACTTTTGAGTTCCAATCAAGAACCATGGAAGCTACTTTGCTGTCTTCTCGTAGGTTACTCCACAGGCTATTTCTAAGAAAATCCTCTTATAACAACGTAAGACAATGCGCGATCGTTACAAAAGTTGTCAACACAAAACAAGGTGACAACATGGAGGGAAAACCATCATCTGTTGATCAAAATATGTCCGTTCTAAGATTGCAGATCAAGAAGATGAAGATGCTGGAGATTGGTAAAAGTAGCCATAAGTCTTCTTCTGATTGGATGGAATGGGAGAAAAAAATTTTTACGCGATACCATGAGGATGTTTGTGATGCAGTGGCGTTTTTGCAATCGTGTTTGCTTAATACGAGGCCTAGCGTGGCTTTTGGAGTTGTCGCATTCATCGCTATAATTGTGCCGTTGTTGAGTTCCGGTACCGTGGTTAATGTTTTGAAGCTAGCCAGAGGATTATTGGAAGGCTGTCATATAGGTATTGATATTCACTTTTAGCTTAATTCATTTGTTAATTAAGGTTGAAGAACAAATCAAGAAATCGTGTGTCGCATATATGCGAGCAATATTGGCATGGTTTAGTTTAGCATGTAAATTAGTTACAAAAAGAGTACTTATGGATGTACACATTCACGACATTGATCTAATGCTAGTCACTGGCATATTTTGGCTTTATTGGTAAATGTTAATTTGTTAGGCTTATTGAGCCACGTCTATGCCAACATGGCATCGTATTTAACATGACAACTACTCAACCGGTTGGCACTAAAGCGAAATTAGTACTTGACCATCTATGGGAAGTTCTATCACTTTCTATTTTGGCATGTTTTACTCTGGCATGTTCTCAAATGCGGTATAACAAACTTCGATTATGTTATATGTAGTTTTTCTAAGGGACTGATTTTGGTTCCTTTAAGGAACCAACTTTACCATAAAAAGCAAGAAATCACTTGTAGTTTTATTACTTTATTTAGCAAAGTTAGTTCCTTAAAGAAACTAGCATTGTTACGAAAGATGGCGTGGCATAATTTTAGCCATTATTGTTGGATTGGACTTAATTCTAATTGGGAGTTGGGACAAATTAATTCATTTGATCAGTTAATTGTTAAGATGAGCTCGATGAATAATCTCTCTGGTGTTTAACAGCATAATTACTTTTATATATTTTGGATCGATCACCCGTGTCATACAGTTAGCTTTGTTCAACTCACCGGAAGTAATAATCAATTTAATCTACGATATTTAAGTAACTTGATGATGATGATAAAAGAAGGTTAAGGGTGAGAGCATCGTGTGCTCAAGCTTAGTCTATACCCTGAAAATGATCTCACGTCATACGTATGGCGAGATTATATATAGGGTTAATTTCATATATATACCATCCCTAACTTTTATGGTTAGTATCGGCTGAGTCTCTAACTCTTTTTTTTTCAACCGCTGGGTCCCTAACCTTTCATTAAATCGCGCATATAGTCTCTTTTAATAGTTTCCGTCAATTTCACGGTTAAGTCATTGAGTAAATTACCATTATATCCCTCATCACTTCAAATTAAGAAATAGATATTAAAAAAGAAAATTAAATATTTAAAAAAAAAAAACTCCCCTTTTTGGAGGGAGAGGGAGCTGCCAGAAATGTGTCGGAAATGGCAGCAAAAAACAGGGAGGAGACTCCGCCCAACAGAACCTCTTTTTTTTTTAAATTAAAATTTTTATATTTTTTTATATTTTTAAAATTTTTGTTAAAATAATAATGAATATAATAGTAATTTATTCCAGGAGTTAACAGTGAAATTGACGGAAACCGTTAAAAAGAACTTTATGTGTGACTTAATGAAAAGTTGGGAATCCAGTGGATTGAACTAGTTGATATTAATTTTAAAGGTTGAGGACGATATGTGAAATTGTTGATATTAACTTCAAAGGTTGAGGACGACATGTGAAATTAACTTTTATATATATCCTGCCAGACGCATAAATAGGGGGAGATCATTAGACGACCCACTTATGAGTTGTCCAATGATCTCCACACACACACACACATATGGGGCAGGATAACGTATGGTGGGAGATTGGCCTAGTCTATAGCCCTCCTTAAAATTCTCTCAGTTTCGTCCAAAAAGAAAATAGAAAAGAAGTTTATTTAGACATTAAACTAATGTACTACCACATGAGTATATGATTATATTAATATACTGTCATGAACGTATTGCATATATTAAAGTTTGTGCGTGTACCCACCAGGAGAGAAATGATGTAAAATCACATATCTAGCATCATAAATTGTGTTAGACACCGATTTGGCCATGTCACATTAGTTGGCCATGGGCTCATGTTAGCCCATGAAAATAATGTAGCATGCTCAAATATAAGCCACGCAAGCGTTTAACACTATTTATGACGGTGGATTTCTGACTAGACTCCTACAAACAAGACTTGTTGAGCTCATTCTGAATAATCACTTTTGCATTGCTATTGCAATATATGTTATTGTTTGACGGTTTTACAATAGGGTTAATTTCACAAAAGGTCTCCCAATCTTTAAGTTAATAATCAATTTCGTCTCCAATTTTTTTTCACTCACCTGGGTCCCCAACTTTTCATAAATATTAAGTCCCTTTTGACACTATTCCGTCAATTTTTTTAGAAAATGACGGTTACACCCTCAACTTTTGAATTTAAAAAAATAAAATATTTAAAAATAATAAGAAATTTTGAAGGAAAAAAAAAAAAGCAAACCCACCCACGCCTACCCCTACCCCACCCAGCCCCTCCCTCTCATGAAGCTGCTGGAAACGGCAGCACTTTGCTGCCATTTCCGATGGCAGAAATTGGTTGGGTGAATCTCCCATTTCAGGCAGCAAAATGCTGCCAGAAAAAGGGCATTCACCCCTAAAAAATGTTGCCACGCTACCATTTCTCCGTTTCCCCTAACAAAAATGTGAGCTGAACCCCTCCTTTAATGCTACCGAAAAAGGGGGATTCACCCCACCTATTTCTACTGCCGAAAACGACAACAAAATGCAAAAATGCTGTCAGAAATGACAGCATCTACTGCTATTTCGTGCAACATCTTTGGGGGGTGAATCCGCCATTTTTGGCAATCTCTGTTGTCGAAAATGGTAGCAAAATGCTGCCATTTCTAGCAGCTTCATGAATGAGGGTGGGGTGGGGTGGATTTTCTCTCTTTTTTTTAATTTCTTATTATTTTTAAATATTTTATTTTTTAAATTCAAAAATTGAGGATATAACTATCATTTTTCTAAAAAAATTGAAGGAATAGTGTCAAAAGGGACTTATCGTGCGCATTTATAAAAGGTTAGAGACCCAGTTGAGTGAAAAAAAGGTTGGGGATGAAGCCGATTCTTAACTCAAAAGTTGAGGGCCTTTTGTGAAATTAACCCTTTACAATATTCAAACTTGACTTGCGAAGTGCACGGCGAATACTTAAAAGATGTAAAATATTTTCTCTTTAAATATAAAGTTAATGTTGTCGACAAAATGCATAGAAAATTATTATTAATCTTGTCGACTTTTGAGTGAATTCATTTTAATGCCTTATGAATTGCCACATGTTTATAGCTATAGCAATAGTGTATGGTAGGAACACTATAAGTGAGCCAAGACTTACATAGTCTAATAGTTTTCACAAATGGCTTTTCACACCCTTTATATGATTCCTTTTTCTATAATCCCTTTGTCATTTGGTCACTCGTTACGAGATATTGGGTTTGTGGTCTTGAATGACTTTTAACTGAATTTTGCCCTCAAATGGGTCATAAGTGTGAGCCCAAAAAAAGAGAAGGGATAAGTTCCACAAATAGCTTAAAAATTTGAGCCCTTAGGATCTCAAATTGCGGTCCCTTAAACTGCTTCTAAAGTGAAACAATGGAACAAGATTTGAAAAGTAGAGATGGATCATTAGAGTGTTTTCTATGACTATTTTCTATTGGTTCTTGAGTTTCATACAGAACTCCATCGAAAACACTATACTTGCGCAGTTTATTTTGTTGCTTTCTCTTGTTCAATTCTACATGCAATGATATTTCCACAACAGTTTTGACATTTATTTCAAAGTTGAAATTGAAATGGGTAATTGACACAAAATGTCCCTATTTTTGAATATTATGTGCAAACGGTCCATATTTTTAATTTTTTCGTAATTTCATCCTTAGCATTACATTTCTTTTCCAGAGTTCATCCTTATATCCATTTGTATTTTCTCCATTTTAAAAGGGTGTTTTTATCCAGTCACAATTTAAAATATTTTCAAATAAAAACCCAAACTAATTATTATGGTTGAAAACTAATTAAATATAAATTTCATTTTTTAAAAAAAAATTTACTTTTCTGATTAGTTGGAACTTTTTTAAAAAAAAAAGAAAAAGAAAAAGAGAAATACCATTAGTACTTTAGTTATTAAATCCTTGAATACATTCTTTTTAAACGATAAAATATATTAATAAAATTTAACATATATGGCCTTATTGAAATGAAAATTCTCTTGAATATCTTTTAATAAAATGTTTATCTATTTTTTCAAAATTTTAAGTATAAATAACAAATGAAAATTCTTTTGAACATTTTTTAATAAAATGTTTATCTATTTCAAAATTTTAAGTATAAATAGTGATTGTTCAAAGTTTAACTTGTTAAAGCCATACTAATTAGTCTAGAATTATTACAGCAAGATCTCTTTTAAAATTTCGCTTAGGGTCTTTGAAACTCAAGACCGGCCATGTTAATAATTGTAGTTGAGTTGTGACGCAGGTGTTGGATACTTTTGTGCAAGAAGTCCCGAATTTAAACCACATATACGCTTCCCTTATTTCCTCTCCCTTATCCCCTATATCCTCTTGTGTTTAAAGATAAAATGTTTTAATAATTGGAAATAATTAAACTTTAGGGCATAATTTATGGTGGTGTGGCTTTCTTCAGGGGATTAACCACAAAAAGTGGAATTATTGTCGTTTGAAGGCTTTCCCATGTGAGTCCTCCCGTTGCCATTTTTGGTTGGCTTTCCCATCCTAACCCGAAAATGGGGAAGATATTTCTCAACACTGGGACAAAAATAACCTCACTTGCTGCTACGAATTACAATACACACTAACCCTATATATTAACGTCGTGTCTAAAAAATCTCAACTTTCTATTTTGTATATTTTGTTAGGAAGAGCACAAAATGAATCTCACATTGATCAAATATAAAGAAAAGGGATATATTTACAACGTAACTATACTGATCTAGTTGATGATTAATTAACATCTTGGGACGGAATGCCTTGTATATTTAACCATGTTGACCACTATAAGTCAATAATTATCTCAATTGCTGCTGAACTGAAGGTTCAATGGCCCCAAAACTATTTTAGAACTTTGTAAAACGAAAAAAAAAAAAAGAAAAAGAAAAAGAAAAAAAAAATAGTAGTTGGCTCTTTCAACCGTTTCTGCCAACGTATAAAGGTAATCTTCCTAACTTGAGAAAATGTACATATTGTTGGTTGAAAATGACGCCGTGAAGTGTAATGGTATGGCCGGCCAGTAATGATCCCCAGCTAGATCATATATGACGAGAGATTATTAAGACAATTTTGCAGACTCCCATATACAGAGAGCCTACAGTGTTTAGGTTTCTTCAATAATCTCTCGTCACGTGTACGTATGGAGGGATAATCCTGCCGTACATCTGGTGAGAAATAATTTTTGATGGTATGACATTTGACCAATTACTAATCTAGAATTGTAGGGTCACTTCATGAATGTACTATGTATATGTTTTTAAGGGAATTGAGGTTAGTACAAAAATAATTTCCAGCAAAACACACATATGACAGGAGATCAATCGATAAGAGATCATTTGACAATTCACATATGACAGGAGATCAATTGATAAGAGATCATTAGACAACTCACACCATATGTATAGCGAGAGATCGGGATTAATTGAGTAAAGTCAAGCTTCAACATTCCTTCCAATTGAATAAAAAAAAAGAGTTTGAAAAATTAACTCCATTTCTAGGGTGCAAATCAATATATATATATATATATACTCGAAAAGATATATATATATATATATATATGCCCAATAATGTTTTGCTTGTTGATTTAACCATTCAACCGTTTCACACAAATTCCTTGCTGCCCATTGAGGGTTTCCGTTTATTTCCCTTAGCATCTATGCAAAACTTCCTTCAAAGCAACTTTCATTTAAAGTTGTTCATACTTTATGCTTCACTCTAAAAACCCATGCTAGCTAGCTTCTTTATTAATTATGATGAGTCATAACACAAAAGCAAATCGACGTGGCATATTCCTACCTCTGCCACGTGTCCCAATAAACTTGCTTCCAAGAAACAAACTCAATTAATTCTCTAGCTAGCTATTTATATATAGACTACATCCTCTACATATATTTGTAATAATTATTCCCTGTTTGATTGCACTGAAATCTCTTATTTTCCTCTCAACAATGGAGGCTCAGGCTACTTTGTTGTGTTCTCCTAGCTTACCCCACAGGCCATTTCTAACAAAACCCACTAATTACAACCTAAGACAACATAGAATGATCATTACAAAAGTTGTTAACACAAAACAAGGTGACAGTGAGGGAAAATCATCATCTGTTGATGAAAACATGTCTGTTCTAAGAGTGCAGATCAAGAAAGTGAAGATGCTGGAGGGTGGTAAGACTAGCCAAAACCCTTCTTCTGATTGGATGGAATGGGAGAAGAAAATATTTACGCGTTATCATGAGGATGTTTGTGATGCCATGGCGTTTTTGCAATCGCATATGCTTAACACGAGGCCAAGCGTGGCATTGGGAGTGCTCGCATTGATCGCGATGAGTGCCTCGTTGTCGAGTTCTACTGCCATGGTTAATGTCTTGAAGATTGCCAGAGGATTGTTGGAAGGCTGTCATGTATGTATTGATATTGATTTTAATTAGATTAATTATATCTATTGATATAGTTTAGATGAAAGAAACCATATAAATTGTGGACGATAGTGGTATATTATATGGCAAAAATTATTTTAAATTGGCAGTACCGGCAATCAGAGCATGTAAAGTATATATACGTAAACAAAACTTGTGGGTTTGTATAAGTTTTGATTCATTAATTAATATGTATTGAAAGTTTATTGTTTTTCATTTTGGAACTGAATTCGATGTGATTGTCTTATTTTTCTTATACTTGTGCAATCTTTTTCGATGATGCTGTCCCAGAAGTGGAGTGGCAAGTTGAAATCATAGAAATTAAAATTCATGCGAAAAGATCTGTAACGAAGAGGCAAATTAACGCAGCACAAAGCAAATAACGGCACAAGATAAAAATAGGAAAATAGTGAAAGTGAATTTTCATAGAACTAAACAAACCGGAATTGTTGAAATATATACATCGTATGTCACGTTAAAAATGTGAGTTTTGTTCATTTGCTTAATTAAGGCGTCTCACATTTTTAAAAATAGGATACTATATATGTTAATTGAAAGAGCGGATATTCACTTATTCGAAAATAATTTATGTGTGAAAGATATTGAGATAATGGTATCCAAGGCTTTGTCGTTAGAAATTATAGCTGATTTGTGAAATCATAGTCAAGGTGCATTTGTAATTTATCCAACATCATACCTCGTCTTGAGAATATTGTTATATGATACATAGATTAGACCCATACGTATTTCATTTAGATAAGGAAATGTTTGGCACACGCACACCCATATTTGGAAAGGTTATGTGAAACTTAATTTGTTTCTTTCCATTTGTTCTTTTCCTCCCATGCAACGATTACTCGCGAGTCGAGAGTCGAGACAATACAATTTTTTTGAGGAAACGGAGAGGGGCAAATTCAAAAATGATGAACAGCTTTTTGGTGTCTTTAATTATAATATAGAGACTCCCGCCTTTTTATGCTATAATCCACACATGACTTTTTATTCAAAAAAAAGACTATCAACTTTGAGAGTATTAAGGACATTTATAAATGCCCCAATTAATTTAATTAGAGGCGGAAAACAAAGTTAAAATGCCCCTAAGAGCATGAGAGGCGAATTAGTAAATGTTCATATAAATGATGCCTCTAATAATAGATAGAAGAGGGTGGGACACTAAAAATGCCCCTAATAATGTATATGCCACGTAGGATTATTCTATTAGTGGCATCTAATTAAATGCCCCAATTAAACAATAAGGGCGGTTATGAGCATTCTCATATTAATTAAATAAAAAATAAATATTCAATGTAGAGACATATCTATGCGCCCCTAATAAAATTTAATTTAATTAAATAAATAAACAATATGGCACCGTTATTATTATTATTATTATTAATTCACGTTTCATTAGGAAAAAAATTCTAATTAATGAAGAACTAAAACAATAATGATATTTGTCATAAAAATTCTAATCACCTTACATTTTGAAGAGTAAATATTCAAACATTACAAATACAAAAGAATATCTACCTCCCTTTTTTTATGAAAGGGAAAAGAATATCATAACAGTATATAATTCTAAATCTAGTTGATCTATGGTACAATGTTTGAAAGATTATAATGGGAATAAAAATTTCAGATTATATTAGATTTTCCTCCGTGTGCTCTTCCGATCTATCAACTTTCCCCATGGGTGCAGCCTCTTGGCCACCATTTGATTTTGCATTCTTTGGCATTTAATCTTCCCCAGCTGCCTTTACGAATATTTAATAAGCACGTTGCAATCCAGTTCTACCAGTGGAATTGAAAGATGCTTTGCGATTTCCCTACAACATCAACGACGTCATTGAGCAACCAATCAACAAGTCATTGGGCTTATAGAAACATTGAAACATTGGAAGATTTTAAGAGCTCCTTCATATTGAACAGACAACAAATATTAAGATTCCCATGCAACATTCTTAAAAATGAATCACTTTTTCTGTGAAAAGAAAGAGACAACAATTTAAGAATCATCAAATGTAAAGCATTGAGCACTGTGTCTAATTTACAATTGAGCATAATTTACATTTAAGCAGAAACTCAAAAGGACAAGTATGGAGTTAAGATAGCTAGAAAGAATCATTTGAAATACCCAGCTGCCAGACACCAAAATGTCAGGGTGGACAATCAGAAAATTGGTCGTGCAGTTTACATCACACCTCCCATGACTATCAAACTCACCAATGACATGAACAATATATCCAGGAGCAACATCACTAAAAAACCTGAGTAGAGGAAGCAAAATAATAGGATTGCAATTTTAGACAACCATCGCATCATGAGAGTCCAGAAAGAGGGTTTACATGTGTAGATAATGGAAATATAATGAGTTTTCTAACAAACTTCTAGATCGGAAGAACAAATGTCATAGTTTCATAAGTTTGACCACCATTACTCGTTACTATTTTTTAGCTGATAAATTCTATTTTACTTTGATTTGTCAAGGTAGCTCTTTGCTAGCCTCAGCATCAAGCAATCAGTAATTCGAGAGCTAGATCAACTTACCATTCGTCCCATAAATGCACCACTCTCTTTTCTCCGCTTTGTTCATTAAGCAAACGCAGAGCCTGAGAAGCCATAGGCAACTTTAATACCCAAGTGCTTTACCAAAAGCCATAGTCAAATTAATGTTTTATAAATCCGATCTCCTTGAAATTTGATTGAGGAGAAGCTTGCCAGGAGAACCTTGCACCTGCCAATATAAGCTGTATGGTACTGCAAGGAGAGGATCAATGTAAAATTTGGAAATCTTACCTTTCTCTGAGAACATTGATGAAAACTCATAGAGTTTAACCTTGAAAAGTCTGCCAAAACTCTAATCATCCCAGGAAACTGCTTTGACATTTAATGGAGCCGCTCGTTGACTGGAGAACTTTTCCACGTCACTTCATCACCTCCATCATCCTAGCTTTTCTTTATTAACTAAGTTGCTTGAACCAATTAAACGTTTGATATTCCAATGTAGACATTTTCATTATATTGTCAGCTTCTACCTTATAATGATTGGTACTCCTAAAAAGTTTAATTACTTAGGGAAACCAAAGTTTAATTCACAATCACATAATAGCCAAAACCGAATTTGCAAATAAGATTCCCCACTCTGTT
>CAVNYN010284858.1:0-47853 GCA_963692815.1 Nyctanthes arbor-tristis | reverse complement strand
ACCTAAAATTACAAAGCAAGGTCGCGATTTTTATGTGTTAGTCTAACCTATTTCTCTTGTTTTACACATTGGCTTTGCATTAAATTTGGGGGACTTGATCTAAATTGTTGAAGGCTAATAATCTAATTCAACAGTTTGTTTGGCTTAGTTACAATTTAAGGAGAAATTCGGGTAATTGGATCATATCAATACCTAGGGTTGGAAATCTCAATTGCATGCTGAAAGTACGTTTTGAGAACTTAGGAATTACTTATCTAGACTCAACTGAACAAAGAATTAGATGTCTCTCCTCATTAATCTTCCAACTCAATTTATTGGTTGCATTTTTACTTGTCATTTGATTTAGTTTTTGTTAACCATACAAACTCAAAACCCCCTCAATCTTAGTTAATAGTTAGTTGCTTGATTTATGAACTATTCCCTGTGGGTTCGACCACTTACTTCACTACTACAATTTTGTGCGAAACCGTGTAAGGAAATTAATTATTTTGGCGCATTCGACAAGCGACCATAGTCACAATTAAAATGACATAAACGACCATTTAAGTTTTAATGCTTATAGACATTTTTTTCCTTCCTTTTTCATATTCTTAAGTATACCACAATCCTGAATGATTTTTGTAGTAGAACTTCATAAGCATTGAAAATCAAAATTGCCATGCACGCTGTCTTCTTCCTTACAAATTAACACTTATTGAATTTTTTAATTTTGCATTGACTGCTATTTATGGGTTCGTTAGTTATTTGCTTCTTTCTATTGTTTTTAAAATCTTTAGTCCATATTTTTTAATTTAATCCATATTCTTTCTATTTTTTAATTTTGCATTGACGATGCATTAATATTTAATGATTTGTTTAAATTATCACTTTTATAAGACACCATATTTTTTAGACGTATATATTACTTATTAAATATTTATATTATATTTATTTTTCTTAGAATTTTTATTTATATTTTAATGATAGATGCGATGATGATGTTGCTTTGGATAACATAATTCCCATTTTTATTATTACTTTGGATAACATAATTCATATATTGTTCTATGGTGCTCTTTATATGCGATTAATATAGTTAGCTTTAACATTTCCTTTTTGACACTCTTTATTTTTTTTACTTGAAAGAATATTATGTTGGGATACTTATTAGATTATATTACTGAGTTTTAAAATAGTTTCGTACAATGCACGAGTGAGAATACCAGTCAGCACTAATTCAAGTGTAGAGTCTAGTTTTCGATAAATGGAAATTAGAATTAAGACCTTCAATGAGTAGCCCAAATAAAATAACATGGCCCCATTTTGTTTTCTAGAGCCCATGGTTTACATAAAAAGAAGGAAAAAAAAAATGAAGACAGTGTACACATAAAAATATGCAATCCGCACACTGGTCGATAAGGAACTCCACAGCTACCAACATTTCTAGAAAACTCCATTTCCTCTGCGTTTCATTGTCGTTCGAAAAATGCACAACCTCTGTCGCAATCTCCATGAAATATACAATAAAACTCCAAATCTTAGCAGCTTATGTAAGATTATAGTATCTTAACATAGAAACGGTCGTGCATTACACCATATCAAGCAGCTGCAATGAGATAAGTTCCATTACTAAAATATACATTTCTATTCTAAATTTCGCTATCAATTCTAGATATGGTAATGTCATAATTTTTTCTTTAATTTTTGTTGCAGTTTCGTCCCTCTTTTGTTACTTCAAGGCCCAACCCCGTTGTTTCTTGATACCATTGTCAGATCGAAGAGATTTTATGAATGTCTAGTCATATCCGGAGGTGATCTAGATATATAGAGCTATATCGATTTGTAATAGAAAAAAATTATTGATCTGCAAATAAAAAAGGATTGGTATGTATATTTATAGTCAGTAGTTTAGTATAGATCTAGATGCTTTGTATGCTAGGTTGTTGTACAAATTCCTTACCTTATGCGTTCTGTAGTGCGGTGTATGTAATTTTATAACCTAGCAATGTGTTGTAGAAATTTTGCCACAAACCTGAAGTAATCCTATTCAAGACCGGGTAGAAAATAGCAGAGACATTACAAAAGCAAACCTAGATGCACGTGTTCCGTGTCAACCACAGGTAAGGCCTATTACACCCTATCCTTTAATGTATGAACATTATTTTCAGACATGAATTTTAGTTATTATAACTGCAATATACAGTTATTATTGGAAAATAAAAAATAAAAAGAAAGGAACAAATATCTTGGTTAAATCAACAAAAAGACATAAATGGCAAGTAGATTTATCAACTCTTTGTTATTCATTTTAGCTATCTAATAGCATAAAGATTAACTTATATAGCATCAGTAATAATAGAAGCTAAGAAAACTTAGTCCTATTAAAATAATATTGACAATAATGATGATGATGATGATAATAATAGTAGTAGTAGTAGTAGTAGTGGCGATGATGATAATAACAATAAAAATGTGATGCATGTCATTTATAGGTAAATAAGCACTAAAAAAGAGCTCATCATATGACTTAAGTGAACCTCCTTTGGACAAATTTGTCATTTTTCATGAACAATGCAACAAATTATCTATAAAAAATTAGTGAACCCAATAGAAAGGTACCTATTTTTGGTATAGTGGAATTTCACGAATTGTTCCCTTGATCAAAGAAAAAAACGAATGCACGCTAAACATAATTGACCAATAAATAGCAGACATAATATGAGGAAATTTTTAGCTACATTCTTACCTGATTGCATCTCGAGTCTGCTATTGCAATTATTGTCGATCTCATATGAGTCGTATACAACGAATGGCCGATCATAGGAGATATATCTTAGGACATAGGTTGTCTGCCTATAATATGTTTCCCTGAAGGCAATGGTATTATCCTCCTATTGCCACTAACACATGTTGGTCTCGCTTGGCTGACTTGCCTTGTCACTACAACTATGAGCTTAAATATAGCACACATGTTGCATGGAATTAGTTATTATTTTTTTAGTTTTTATTTTTTGGGAAAACCTTGACGTAGTTCACTTAATTGAATGAGTAAAACATAAATTATACTCATTTTACTCACCATTAGTTATATCACTCAAGGGCGCTGTGTACACCCCTTCATTCCTGGGTTGAGTACGTTCATTGATACCAACTGCCTGTCCATTTATTTGTAGGCCCCTTATTAATAAAACTCATATCAGAGCTGGGTATTCTTACAATTTGTTGGACAATAATAAACGATTCATAACTTGTTATTTTGATTCCGCGGCTAATAAGGCCTATGATTCTTTATCTAGATGTTATGGAGTTATTTTCCTAGTTGTATATTGTTATCACGCAGCCTTCCGTAGTTATTGTTTTTATTGATTTCTAAGGAAGTATACTTATGTCCATTGCTTAATAATAAGCATATCTATGTCAGGCAAGTCCAATTTGAGATTATTACACTTGGTTAATAATGTGATTTTAATGTAGAGATTTGATAGTTCAATGATGCGCATCTTATTCTTGACGGTGGGAAGATATGTTAATCTTTTTTGTAAATTTCCAATGATTGTATCTCCGACAAACGTGAAGAGAAGCAATTTGTAGTTGAGGATATTTCATCCATGGTTCTAACTAAGATGAGGGAAATTGTGGAGGCATATCTTGGTTCTACAGTTAAGAATGCTGTTGTTATCGTCCCGGCTTACTTCAATCACTCCCAGCGTCAAGCCACCAAGGAAGAATCATTTGACATGTGAGTTAATTCTATCCAAATTATAGTTTGAACGCCATGGACAGATTAGTGCAGTCAGAGCCCCATGATGCCACGCAAATAGAAGACTGGCAAAATTACGACACACCTCTTGATCCATGAAAATGAACTCAAGACTCTCGTCAAATTTTTCTGTCTCTGGAACAGACTATTTTCTCACACAATGAACTCTTACCTTCCAGTCAATTTGCTTGTCGTTCAATTGACTCAGCAGAGCAAAGGACGCCATTTTGCTAGTTGTATTTAATTTTGTATTGCCAGAGATACTAGAAATTTTGGATTTTGTGTGTTGTATGTATTCTTCATGTAAAATCTGATTTACATATAGGACTCAGTTTTGTGTGTCGAGCCATGTAAAATTCAATAGGTTTATGTTCACAATTTTCAGATTCACACAGAGTAATAACTAATTGCGTAATTCGAAAGGTCCGTGCATTGTGCAACGAAACAATATGTTATTATTATGAGAATTATTAATTTGACAAAGAAAAACGGGTCAAATTCCTTACCTGATATTTATGAATAACGCACGACAGCTGGATGTTTCTCAAGAAAATTATAGTTTTGCAGTGAACGAATTGCAACGTTGTGAACTACTAAAAATTACGCAGAAAAAAAAACTAAATTAAAATAAAAGATAGCTTTGGGAGTTGTGGGTCCCACCCTTGCTCAACAGATATATATTTTCATTTCTATATAAACAATGTACACTTTCAAAAGTATTTTCCCGCCTTTGCACCTATTTCTAAATCAGTTAGTCTGATCTCTGCCGTCAATTCTTTCTTGCCATGATTTGCTCTCTAATACTTCAATATATGCCTCCGTCCAAATGCTACCGCGTTTAGTTTATGCGTCGTTTTTTGAAGAAAATGATGTGTAGTCTTTTTTTCTTTTTTTTTCTTTGGGTCAAACACTACTAAAAAACAGAAAATGATGTGTAGTCTTTTTTTTTTTCCTTTTTTTTCTTTGGGTCAAACACTACTAAAAACCACGCCGTTACCGATTGTCAAAATCCGTCTATGACAGTCAAATTCCGTCAGAAATTGAAGTTGCTAACGGGGAACGGTAGTCGGAGAATTTCATCGGTGATAGGCTTGTCGGTGATCACCGAAGGCCATATTTTACCGTCGGTAATTACCGATGGCTCATTTGCCGTCGATGATCACCGACGGCCCTTTTTTGCCATCGGTGATCACCGACGGCCCTTTTTTGCTATCGGTAATTTCTAACGGCCAACCATGTGTCGTCGGTAATCCCTGACGGCGTAGTGCCGTCGGTAATTTATTAATATAATAAATATTATTATATTTCTTGGTTCCAGCCTACCCACCCGCTCGCCCGACCGGCACTTGTGCCCGCGGACGTAACCCGACCCGGCTAGATAATAAATCAATGTCATTTCCCCTTACTTAAGGGTATTCGAACCTCCAACCTAGTGGTTGTGTGGCAATGTCTCAACCGCTAGACCGCTGATGCTTCTTGTGATCTAAATTTGTCACTAATATATTTAACATATATTTATATAGTTTTTGCAATTAAAAAAAAAGTAATTTTTTTAAACCAATAATACAAGTAAAAATATAATATATATGTGTGTGTGTGTAAATAGTAGATAAAACACTTAACATTGTGCACAATTTATTTATGCTTTATCACCTTAAGTTTTTGCTACATAAAAAATTTGAAAGTTTGAAATTATAAACATAATTAGAATTTTATAGTGTCATTTACAAGTTGCAAATTTAAAAAATTATCATTTTAACTGTGTATTCAATTTTTGTATGTTAATGATTAAGATACTTAAATTTTCATACATGTGTTCTAGAATTTTCATACATGTGATCTTTTTTCAAAAAAAAAGTAACTTATATCAAAATATTTTTTATTTTCAAATATTAATAAATGAAAAAAAACACTTATATCGTTGAAGGTTTTATTTTAGTATATTTTTCTTTAAAAACCTTATTTCACTTTACTTAAATCTTTAGGTAATAGTAAATGTGGATTACATGTTATATGATATATTATAAGTTTGACATATATAATTTTATGTATCAACGTAAAATATATAAAATATAACTCATAGTGTAATTTTAAAAAACAAATTATAGAAAAATAAATTTCATAATTTTTTAACACACATACATTCATCATATTACTTATTAAAATGGTATATCATTTTTACAAACAATTGCATTTTTTGGTTAAATAAATTGTTGAAGATTTTCGACAGTATAAACACCAGCTAAAGATTACCGATAGCATAGAAAATCTTTAGAAATTGCCAACGGTAGAAAAAAGTCATCGGTAATTTTTAACAGCCAAATGATTTCATCAGTAATTACTGACTATAGATCTCAATCCGTCTGAAATTTTCGATGGAAAATGGAGACCGTCGGTGATAACCTACGGTGTGAAACTGTTGCCGTCGGTAATCACAGACAGTTTTTTCCTGTCATTGGAGATCACAGACGGCATTCCTGCGGTCGGTGATCACCGATTGTAGTGTCGGGCCGTCGGTAATTATTAACGGCTTTTTTCAGTCGTCAGTGATCACTGACGGTCTACGCTGCCGTTGGTGATCACCAATAGCCTCTATTTCTATTGGAAAGTTCTGACAGATTGATGTCTACCGTCAGTAATTGGTGGCATCGGTGATTTCCGTCGGTACGAGCGAGTTTTCTTGTAGTGAAACCTACAGTAGTACATAAAAACTATTTCCGTCAACGTACTAATGGAACATGCAAATAAAAGGGAAAAAGTAATTACTCAATTGAATGCAAAAATAAGGAAACTTGCCCCCGGGGCACAGCTCACTCGTTCGAGCGATCCGCGCAAGTCTTGCTTCCAGCGGCAGCATAGGGGTTTAACTCTTGTTGGGCGCAAATTCATAATATTTCCATAGGTTTGGAGAAGGGCTCCTTGTGCGCAAAAGTATACAGACAGGCAATAGGAGTCCGCGGAGCCAGCTGAAGCACATCCCGTAATTTGCTTCCTCCAAGGTTCTAGGTGCGAGGGTCTTGGAGGTCCAGAATTAGTCCGAAGCAAGTTGAGATATCTGGTGCCAAACAAAAAAAAAGGAAACTTCCCCCAATTAAAATATTATTATAATTGTAACTATTCAATTGACTTTCATCCGTTACTGTATCTGTTTTCTTTCTATAGCAATAATAATAATAATCACCTTAACTTTGAATTTCCATTTTAATTGGTTTAAAATTTAAATTGGAAATGCTATGAACGTATTGCATTGACGAATGTTGCCTTCCATAGTTCGGCTAGAAATGGACTAATATTTCTCCAAAATAATTGATGGGGCTTTCGAGGCCTGGCGTTAATGGCTGGCAGTTCTTTAGGAGTCTTCCTTCTGTTTCTATACGTGCACACACAATAACAAAGTGAGAATTTCATTGACTAGATGCTACTTTTGAGTCTCTAATGGGGCCGCCATGAGCATACATTTGGCAGATTCATTTTTTTTTTAATGTTATTTTATTTTTTTTGTTTTGAGGGTAAGAAATGGGATGCGCATCACTAATCTATAAAGGGTAATATATAAAGGGGAATTATATTCTCACAACGAAAATTTATCCTCCCACCACATTTTATTCCACCACAAATAGATTATGTTTTTAATCTCTACACCACACCACATTTATCTTATTAACCCACATTTTAAAAAGACGAATTACATTCCCACCACATTTTTATCTTCCCACATTAGAATTAAAGAATAATATTTATAGTTACACCACCAACCTCTCTTTTCATTTTCCCCCACCACCCAAATTCAATTTTGAACTCCCCGAAAGAGTTTCTACATATCTTTGCCTCTCATCCATATGGGTACTGATATGGCAGAACTTGAGATGGGAGATGAACGGTGGAAGGGTTCTCGGTGGAAATGCAACCTGTTGGAAGCTTCGAAGATAACCATCAGTTGGAGGACATTAATAGACTAGTAGAATATAATATGGAAAATATAAGTGGCACTATTTCACTACGGGCCCACATTAGTGAGCAACCTACTCATGGGAATGGATGTTGATACAAGTAGCAAAGCTTTAAGAAGAAAGCTTTTTCAAGGAGAACTGTAACTGGTGCGATGAAGATGAAGCTGAAAATCTGAATAAGCATTTGGAAAGGGCCATGGAGATTTTGTCCCTGAAGAATGACAACGATGGAGAGAAAGAAGGGTAATACTAGTGGTAGCAATGGCGACGATGGTGGAGAAACGAAAGAGAAGGCTGGCGCTAATGACAAAGGGAAAGGGTGATGGCGATGGTGGTGGGGGATAGAAGAATGAGAATGGCGGTAATTGAGAGAAGAAAGAGAAGGTAAATTTAATAAATATTAGAAAAGAGAAAAAAAAACATAAAGTGTGGTTATTTAGTAAATTTAATTATGGTCAAATTATTAATATAAAAAAAATGTGGTGTAATAAACAATTTGTATAGTATGAATATAATTCACCATATATAAAAGGGTAATTATATTACCACTACCTTAATTCATTCTCTCACCACATTTTTCTTATTTACTTAAATATCTTTAAGTAAACTTACATCAATAACCTTTTTTTTATATATATTCTTAATATAAATTTTTTCTCTACCACCACAATTAATATTTAACCCTTTTATCTTTCTTATTTTTTTACTCATCTCCTCTCTAGATTTTAATTCTCATGGCCGGCAAGTTGCATTGCAATTCCTTAATTTCCTTGGGCACTCCAATACAAGAGCTATTCATATGTCTAAGCAATATAATTAACGACAAAATTTATTTCTTTTTAAAAAAAAGTAAAGAAAGAAACAAAAATTCTAGTATAGTAGTAATTGTTCGGAAAAGTATTTTTTGTGTTATTATATCTCATTCTTTTATATTGAACACACTAATTAACAACTTAAATAAAACTCAAAATAGCATCTTGATAAATGTCGACGTCGGAATTCGTGAGCTTCCAAGCCAATAAGATAAATGGGGATGTAGGCAAAGTGAGGAATTTTAGTTTAGATCAAATTGTAAGGTGAAGCTGAGTGCCTACCTCTTTGGGAGTTGGAAGTCAAGCTCCCAGGGAGAAGAGTGTTAGCTTCTGAATATCTATATTTTCTTATTCTAAGGTAGTTTTTTTTTCCTTCTAAAAAGTTAGGAGAGGATAGATCTTTTTAGTATCCTCCTTTTGTATTTAGAGGTGCCTTAGGGGCCTTTCAGGCCTTTTACAATAGGGAGAGCAAACCAAACAAGGCGGATCCAAGGTGGGGGCAATGAAGGCAGTGGCCCCTACAGCCAAAAAGATTTCCTGAAATATAGTACAATGGAACAACGAATTTATATATTTAGCTCCCACACTTTTTGTTTTGTTCTAGGTAATAGACCACTTTAAGGTTAAAACTGTAATATAACACTTTTACTATTGCATCTTTTGCCCTTTCTTCTCCTTATGTCAAATTCTAATAGTTACTCCTGGTTTCTAGTTTCTATCGCCTACCCCCAAATGCGTACTGCAAAATCGAGTGTAGTCGTTGATAGTTATGTGAATTACAAACCTCCATCTTTTGACATCAATGGTTGAGGAAATATGCTGGTAGAATGCAACGATATAATCTTTAGCGACCATTGAGCAATCTCATTTTTTAAATTTTCTTTTCTATTTTTTAAATTGTTTCTTCTACATTCGTAGGAATGTGTATGTGAATGGATACTTATATCAAATGATGTCGGATATAATATTTTTATACTTATGTATGATATTATTATTATTGTCAGTTACTGATAATTTTCTACGTTATAACTTTTATTTTTATCGTCATTCCTCACTCTCGGGAGTTGAAAAGTCTAGATCCGCCCCTGAAATCAAACATAAATTTCTACTCCTAGATTATTAAATAACACAAACTTAAGGTTTCAGTTCTAACAACCTTGTACAATGTCTTTAAAACTAACATAACTAACAATTGCTGACAACCGATTTCAACTGTCATGACGAGCAACCGTTCCCAAATCAACGTGAACTTCGTAGGTACTAAAAGCCTTCAGTTCCTAGCAATTACGGAACTCTGGGCTTGGCAGCTCTCTGATGGACTTCTAGGCTTGGGTGCTCCTTAGAGACTTGAGTCCATCCGCGTAATGGACTTATGGGCTTGGATGCTCCTTAGAGACTTGATAGCCTCAATCTCCACCTAGTAGTTACTTGGTACGACAATAAAAATTAATATTTTCTTAATCGTGAGTTCAAGGAAAAAGAGAGAAAACATGACTTTCAGTTTAAATATACACCTACTTATTAAGAATTCATGAGTGATAATTTCTCCTATATTTTTATTAGATTTCAATTTTTGGAAAATTGGAGCAAACACTTGAGCTGGTATGACACATAACTTTTATCTTTCTACCAATAATTTGAATTGATGAAGGTTTTAAACGAAATTGAATCGATGAATATTTGGGCTGATGAATATTTGAATGTTGATTGATTATGTTGGAATATTGAATTGCTTGTGGTGGAAGAAGAAAAAATCAAGACTAAAAGGTATTTTGTGGCGTAATAATATATTATTATCATATTTTTTTATAACATTTAAAAGGTAGGTTATTAGTCTAAATTTAATGTGGTGATTTAATTAAAATGATAAATTATTTGTAGTGGATATATAATATGGTGGGGAAAACAATTATTGTAGTGGTAATATAATTACCCTATATAAAAGGGTGAAAGAGGGGAAAACATTTGATTTTCCTTTTCGCCCTTGCATATTTTTCAAATTCCTTGTTTGCCCTTAACTCATTAATTAATTAAAAAAACTTTTCATATTGCTTGAACTTTTTTTTGAAGGGAATATTGCTTGAACTTATTGCCTTTGTTTTAGCAATATACACCATTAGTTAATATATCATCGGAATTAGTATTTAATTAATCATTACGTACTACATTATTAACATATGTAAATTGTAATGGAATAAGGATTAAGACGATTATTTTCTCTTTTTATTGTTTAATTCATATTTTACTGGTGCATCCGTGCGTTGCATGGGAAGACATTCTAAAAGAAATAAGTAAAAATGAAATAGAATTTATGGAGCAAATGATTCAAAAAATGAAGAAGCATAGGAGCTATGAAAAAAAAGGAACCTCATAACAGTCTGATAAGATCAAAATGCAAAATGTAAATAAGGATACTTAACAATAAAACCGAGAAAAAACTGAACAAATTAAATTAAATAAAGAAGTTAATACGACTTAGGTGTGTATTTCAATAAAGGATTAGAATGGTAATGCAAAATTTCCCCCCAAAATAATAATATCATTAACGCTTAGATTAGAGTATAACAATAGACATGCAATTCAAATAGAAGAATGCCGAAATAAAAGCACCCTTTTTCAAATAAGAAAGGGAAATTATATTATCACTACGAATTTTTATTTCCACACCACATTATAAATGTATCACGCGTGTGCTCTTCCGATCTTTAAAAAAACATTTTGAATTAGCACAACACTATATATTTACACATATTCCAATGAAATTAATTATCTGTAATTAGTGTATAAAATCACATCAAAGATTTATATTCCTAAATATATTATATCTAACGCAATGTAATCGATTTCTTTTACATTGTTCGTAAGTCAAAATATATACATACTAGATCTTAAATTGAAGCTCTCAACATGAATATTAATTTGAGCTAATTTCACGTGCAAACTACTAATGCATGCTCATATATAGAGTTAAAAAGACAATCTCTCAAACTTAATTTAACAGAATACTAAATCATCTATAACTTTCTCAATTAGATTAATTTATTTAATTTAATTAAATTTTTTAAAATTGAAATTGAATAACAAAATATTCCGACCTTTTTTTAGCAGCATAAATATTCTAACTTTTCAAATAACTCAAAGATAAATGTATAGATTTTTCAAAAATTCTAGTTTAGAACAATTCAGTCCTACAAAACTGAAATTAGATTTTAAGTTAATATCATTTGTTTATTATAATGTTTTTTTAATTCAATTCAATCACACATTTTTAAGTAATATTATAAATCTATTTATACTTTATAGAAAGCAATATATATTAAAATAAAAAGAAAAGGTTAAAATTATTCTCGACGAAACAACGTCTAAAAGTTAGGTACTAAAATGAAACTATAAAAAAAATGAATCTTTAAAATCTAAAGTTGCCTAGTTAAATTATAAATCAAAAATGTGGCAAGTGATTACAAAAAATGGGAATTGAAAAGAATAAGAATTATTAAAAAGAATTCAAATTAAGATAATTATGATTGTGGTGAAAAAAAGAGGATTAAGTTTAACAATGGTTATTAATATAATTTTAGTTATGAATATTTAAGTAAATAAAGAAAATAGTTTAAACTGTGGTGTTGAAATAAATTTGTGTGGTGAAAATATAATTCCCCAATGAGAAAGAATATTGTGACTTCCCTTCTTTGACAATTAAACTTAAGCATGTTAACGGTAAATCATCAACATCCTTATCGTCTAAATCATAAGCCAGTTATGATTTTCACAAAATCAAACTACAAATGTGGAAGTTTGAACATATGAAAATTAGAAGACCATTCTCAGCCATAAAAAATTTTGGAAAGTGACATTTGTTGTTGAAATTGTTAACCTTTCTTATCACATATATCAGAATTTTCAGACCGGAATAAACTATCACTCTAGATATTACAATCAACAATTGCCCATGATGAATCCTACGTGTGATTGTAATTGGGTATGACTCTTATTAATAGTAATAGCATATGACTTTAAAAAAAAAAAAAAAAGGTAATATCAGATTGGACAGAGTCAATAGGAGCATGGACATTTCATTTTATGTCACATATATATATGTAAAGGCACTAAGTTGCCATCTTTTTTTTCTTGCTCATTTTTGTGCAGTAACTCTCGCTGTCATACTATTTGTGGTAATTTTTTTTATTTTTTTTATTTATTTGCAAATTTTGCTTTTTATTTTTATTTTCCCATCTCTTCCCCGCATATCCTATACCTCACCAAATAAATCTACAGTGAATGGGGACCATCTTCAATCTCTCCAAAAGGAATCTACATTAATTATTTATAGAGTCTACTGGACACCATCTCATGGAGTCTAATAGATTATGTGGCAGACTCTCATTAAACACACTGGCAGTCTGTCTAATGAGAGCTTGCCACATAAACCATTGAACACCATGAGATGGCATACAGCCAGTGTGTCCAATAGTGTCCAATGGACTCCATAGAATATGTAGAATCTACATCCGCTCTGATCTATTGTCAATCAGGCTGCCTTAATTGAATCGAATACCAAAATTGTATATTATTAGAGCCATGATTGAGTAGGAGATTTGAGACCTAAATTTATATAGGGCAAGTATGAATTTAGTTTTCTATTCTGTCGTAATCGACTCCCCATTTCCTGTATCTAATTACATTTCTGGTAGTATGCTTAGATTTAAACTTTATGTTGTAGCTATGAAGATGGAATTGAGTTTGTTGAGAAGCTGTTAGACGAAATGACTACAAGCCAACCAGTTTCTTTAGAGCGCAGTGATTGTCGAGTATGTGAGATGGGGAATGTCGAGGGAAGCAGTCGGGTTGTTTAGGAGAATGCAGATTACTATGTTGATGGTACTATCAACATGCACTAATATGGGCGCACTTGGACTTGGTAGGTGCGTGCCTTTGTTTCTAATTGTTTTGCTGATGTTTCTTTCCCCATGGCCTGTTTGTGTTTAAGGATGTGGATGTGGATGGCAAAACTTGATAAGAAAACTACTTTCATGGTTCGTGTAATACGAAAGTGTACTGTTCCCAGCAGAAAAAAAAATCCACGTGAGCCATATTTTTTGGAGATGGTGCTTATGGATCCGGATGTGCTCCGTTTAGCATTTTCCTATTGAAAATTTTACGATGGCCACTCATCTTGGGTTTGGTTTGGAATTGAGTGTGTACATAGATTTATTTATATGTAGGGGATTCTTTGTCTTTCTAACTATCTTAAACAAAGTTTGTTCCTCACTATGACTTTCAAATTTTTGGGTCCATCAGCCACTTGCGTAATCTTGAAGCATGTCACATAAAAGTTGTTTCAAATTTAATTTGTCCTTGGTAATGCCTTTAGTTCTCCTTCTTAATGTGATTCTGCATTTTGCATAGGTTATTTGTGAGGTGTGTACTATTAATTTGCCATTTTGAAGAATGACATTATATCTCTATATTAAGTTCAATACATCTGATCTCGAGAATTAAAATGATACCTGAAGTTTTTCACCAATGTGTGTGTCTGAGTATAAAAATATAATATATGTATATATTTGTATGGTATAACAATTTATTGGAGTAAGATGTAAATCTAAGCAATAACTCTGTTCTTTATTGTTTAATGTTTTTCATTTCAGAATATGTTGGTCTATCAAATTCATTTCATGTCACAAAATTCGTAAGTAATGACTCCACCCAAGAGATTGATGATTTTCTACAGCAAAGTGTGTAATTCTTTTACTTGATATTTTACATTCAACTTAAGTTTATTATTCTTTTATATGACTAATAATTAATTACAATAGTTTGCATCTCCATTTATTGCCGGATACTAAAGTTGTGATCTCAAGATCTATCAAATACATTGTTGAAAGCATTGATTTCTTCTTCTTCTTCTTGGTACCTAAGGAAATGCCTTATTGAGGTTCATGATGTAGTTTGGACATCCGGCTTAGTTTCAAAATGCATGGGAATGTTGAGGGGAACAAAAAAAAGCTTCTCTGATGCTATTGGACATGATGATTCTTTTGCCTATGTTCTTCTCTCAAATAATTTGGTTGATGCAGGAATATGGACAAAGGTTTCAAATATAAGAAACTGATAAGGTATAGTAGGCTGAAAAAGGAATCAGGCTGTAGCTCGACTGGGGTCGCGTGTTTCTTGCACTGGACAAATTAATCTCATCCAAGATAGTTAGTATTGTATGTTTAGTGTGGAATTGAAGTTTCTAGGTTGGAGTTGAAAGATTAATATCGAGTAACAGATGAACCATTTCTAATATAGAGTAAATATATCTTGAACTTTTAGGTTTGAGATGGCCTAAGTGGGTCATGTATTCAATATGACCAGCACAATGTATAGGTTGTGATGGTTGTAACTTCAATTTTGGGGATGGGAATAGAGTTTCCCATTCCATTGTATCTTATGTTTTTCTCATTCTATATTTTGAGATTGGACACTGTACGGCTATATGGCTTACTCCAGTTGTACGTAGTGATATATGAAATAAACATATTTCCCCTAAAAAGGAGGGATAATAATAATAACAATAATTTGGTAATACTAAATGCTATTAAGTATGAATATGACATACAATGAAATGTGCATGATCCTCTTGACACCATCCAATCTGAGATTACTTTTTTTTAAGTCATATGCCATGACTATTAATAAGAGTCATAGCCAATTACAATCACATGTAGGATTCATCATGGGCATTTGTTTGTTGTAATATCTAGAGTGATAGGTCATTCCGGTTTGAAAATTATGATATATGTGATAAGAAAGGTTAACGATTTCAACAACAAATGTCACTTTCCAAAATTTTTTATGGCGGAGAGTGGACTTCTAATTTTCATATGTTCAAACTTCCACACGCTACAAGAAGTGAGCCATATTGCAGCGACCTCTATAGACACGACCATAAAGTCGCTGTTGTAGACCCAATTTACTGGGGCGACAGAAAGATGTCTTTCCTACTGGGCTTGAATCGTTTTTCAAAATATTTGGGGCTTAGTAGGCAGGTTCTGGCCCAAATTAGTCAGAGGGCAAATTAAACAACATTTCTTCTCTCTCTGATTTGCTCCTTTTAGAGCCCTACTCATCTTCCTCCCCGATCCCTTCGCTCTCCCTACTCTGCGACTGCCTCCCTCTTCTGTGCCATCAGCCACCGTTTCTCAATCCCTTTCTCTATCAACAAAGTCAGCAAACATCTCAATCTTTGTGGTCGATTCCGCTCTCAATCTTCCCCGATCGCCCCCATGATACTCCTTTACCCAACTGTAGGAACGTGAAGGTAGCAACCTACACAATACCGATGTCGAGATGCCTGCCAGATGAACACGCTCTCCTGGTCTTCTCTTTGCTTTACATATTTATGAATTTCAATCAATTTTTCACTTTTTCATGGATGATGTTAGTATTAGAAAGTGGGGCTTTTGTGATAATTGAAGTTTTCTTTCGAATAGATGATAGCACTTGGACTTTTGTCTATTCAAATCTCATAAAATTGGCACCTCGTCTTGATTTAATGGGAAAAAACGATATGGGCTTTTTATGAATTCTATCAATTCTGATTGACTGTGGTTTATATGGGTTTTGTGAATTCTTAGTTTGCAATTTTACAGTATTTTCAGATTCTGTGAAAGAAAATAACGGCAAAGGAATTTGTGCTTCTAGTAATATATTGTGAAGTCCAATGGCGCACCCTAATTAAGATTAACTAGCATAACTTTGTCTCTTTAATAATATACTCTGTTTAATGCAGGCAAATCTGCTGCTGCTTGCGAGCTATTACTCGCAAAACAATCAGTCATATTATACATACCACATTTTGAAGGGTATGTAGTACTGTGTTCTCCTATTTCCAGGTGGATTAGGCAACTTATTTTATGCTTTTTCTTTGTTTTCAAGTTCACTGTAGTGAAGTCTTGCTTCATTTTTCTATCTCTATGTTAATTTGTAGGAACTCATATGGCTCAATCCCGGTACTTGTTTGCACTATCATGCTTCCAGATGGATCTCCTGAATGAAGCTGAAGCAGCATTACGTCCTCCTAATGACTTCTCTACAGAGGTACACTTGAAAAATCTATATCACTAATCTTTAATATTATTCTATAATATGAATTATCTTTTTTCAGAATCGCATACTGCTATCCAGTTATGAACTAGGTTATATTGTTTGTCAGTCTTTCACCTATAATTGGCATTAGTTAAGATGTTCTGCTGTGGAGGCAGAGTGGTCACAGTTGGTTTCTTACCTTTGCAGGTTCCAAATGGAGCTGCTGGTCATTACCTTCTCGGCCTTATTTATAGGTGAAAATTTTTCTCTCTTCTCCAATGCAGGATCTTTACAGGATACCACTGGGATTCCTTTCTATTATATTACTATGTATCCTTCCATAATAAGACTAATTTAGGTGAAACATTTTGATTTTGAGACTTTTGGCACTAAAGTTCAAGCTTTTGGAACCTATTTACAAGAAGAAAAAACCATTATGAAGTAATTAATTACCTTTCTCTTTCCATAATGTCTGAGCGCAAGGCTAGAAATCCTAGGATTACATCTAGTTGATAAAATATTCTCCTAGATAGGATGCAACATACAAAATAAAGACAAGGGGAAAAAAGGGACAGAAGGCTTATGGGAGAGAGTGTGAAAGGGAAAGGAAAAGGAGGTTTATAAAAATAATTAGCAGTGGGAACCCCATACTAATACTAAGAGAAACATGGATTAGCTGTGTCCAATTTACTATTTTTTATTCTGATTTTACCAGTAAGAAAAAAATCACCATTACATTGACCATTCAACCAACAGCTAGCTATTCTTGTTTTCACTAATTTGTTTCAAGATTCGTGCACCATTACATTGATTCGTTTTCTACTTTAACCTTTTTTTTACAGCTTCAGCAGTAGAAGAGAAAAAAGGTGAACCAACACTGATTTTAATTGCTAATAAGTACTTCAATTTTCATTGCAAAAAAGAAGTTTCCAAATGTACTACTAGCTGAGGTATAGAGACATTATATTTCTGATCATTACAGGAGTTCTGATCATTATATTTCCAGCTGTTGGTGCTACTCTGTATTCTCAGGTAAAAAATCTAGCTTGTCTCCAGCTCATTCTCCTTGCGATTTCACTTATTATAAAAGAAGTTTTTTCCCCTTTCTCCTTGCAATCATCTTTTGAATGCACTCATTTGGCTACACTTGTCTATATAAGCTCATTGTGATTACATGTTCTTGAGTTTCTTTTGTTGCTCTTTGATGGGTGTTACAACACTAGGAAAGCCTAAGAACATTGCTAGATTTCGATATGATATATCATTACTTAACAAATTTGAAGCTTATCTGGATCGAATTCTTGATATATCATTAAGAGTACCTATTATTAACTAATTCCACTATGGTAACCTAACTATATAAAGCTCAATGATATTAGCTCTCCACTAGTAATTTTTTTTAGCGTGTACAACTACGTAATGTGAAGTTGTTGATTTAGAGAACTACTTGACTTGAATCATAATATATAATCTTTTTGGATGGATCTCACGCCTAATTCCTGGGTTTCTTATCATCTTCTTGCATATGAATTTCATGGATCAATTTATTTTTATTTTTAAATTAATCGGTGATGCATTGATCACCCATTAGACACCAAAGCATGGTCTTTTTTAGAATTGGTTCATGCAAGTTTTCTTTGAGTTTGGCTTAATTTTTCAAGATGATGTATTTGTTTAGGATCCTACTGATGTATGATATGGACCAAAGCACCTGGAAGTAATTGCCCATGACCAGATGGCCATCTGGACATTTCTCATTAGTCATTACTGATGAGCTCTTCAGGTTAGTGCTGTTGTTGCATGTTTGATAAATAATCTTGGATAGTTCTGACAGTACAAACAACATTTTAGCTTATTTTTCTACATTGGATATCGTTGAATATATTTTGCCAACCACTTTACTCCGCATGTCCCTAGGAGATACGGTGTTGGCTGAGTTTCCTTCATTAGAACTTAGAGGTCATATTCATCACTCTGGTTTCCATTTATTGCTTGCCAAATTTCTGAGTTTTAATATTCTCAAGAGTCAAGTGCGTTCACACTTGTTTAGAAATAAGCTCTGACAATTTATTTTCTCCTAGAAATAAAAGTTAAGAAAAAAAAAGTTCACTGTAAGTAACCTTGTTTTTAGCTTAGCGAAACACGCTCTTATTGATGAACTTCTACTCTTTTTGCTTATATATTAAATTTGCTTTTTTGCTTGTGTTATTTATTTTTATATGTATGCTTAATATGGGATACTTTTCATGTAGAAGAGCAAAATTGGCTCAGTTAACTGGTATTGCTGCCATTCTTCGCTTTCCCCTTTTCGACCTTGAAGACATAGAAATGAAAGAAGTTGAACAAAATTCTTATTGAAGTGGGTATCTATGTGAGATTGGAGCAGAATGAAGAAATAACAGTTGAAAACAATGGTAATTGCAGTGAAAAGAGCCCCCGGATTCTATTTGAGCTACGGATTATTGGGGGAGGGGTCTATTGGGCGACATTGTCGTCTCTACATGTGCTATAGTCGCCCCGATAAATTGTTGATCTAAAAAAATCATGTACAGACAATTGGGAAGACAAAGTCGTTGCTATAATTGGTGTGACCTACAGGGGTGACATTGTCGCTCCAGTATATCTATTGGTGCGGCCTGTAGTGACGACCTTTTAGGGCCGACTGTTTTAGAGGCGACAATCGGTTCTAAGACAACGACAAGTATCGCCCTAATTGGTCTTTTTCCTTGTAGTGACATTTGTAGTTTGATTTTGTGAAAATCATAATGGGCTTATGATTTAGAGGATAAGGATGTTGGTGATTTACCATTAACATGCTTAAATTTAATTGTCACAAAATAGGAAGTCATAATATTCTTACATGTAGTTGCCTTCTGAGATGATAATTACTCACATTTTCTCGTTCGACAAAGGATGCTTTTATTTTCGGCATTATTCTATTTGAATTGCATGTCTATTGTTACACTCTAATTTAAGTGTTAATGATATTATTTTGGGGGAAATTTTGCATTACCATTCTAATTCTTTAATGAAATACACACCTAAGTCATATTAACCTCTTTATTTAATTTAATTTGTTCAGTTTTTTTCTCAGTTTTTATTGTTAAGTATTCTTATTTACATTTTGCATTTTGATCTTATTGGATTGTTAGGAGGTTTCTGTTTCATTTTTTTTCCTCAGTTCCTATGCTTCTTTGTTTTTAAATCTCGTGCTCCATAAATCCTATTGCATTTTTACTTATTTCTTTTAGAATATCTTTCCGTGCAAAGCACATGTGCAACATTAGTTCATACTTAATTGCATTTAGTATTACCAAATTATTATTATTACTAAATTTTTCACCCCGTACGTTGCATGGGCATAACAATAGAAATTTAAAAAATTTATGGTAGAAAAGAAAGATGACATCCCAATCATTTTCACAGTATAATATTAAACTTGAAAATCTTTTTTAACAGAAGGAAGAAAGTTTTATTCTTATTGTATTTCTAACTATTTATAATTAAAAAATAAATATTAAAATAAATATACTTTAAAAAAGGATAATATAGAATTAGCAATTAATTTTCTGTTAAATTTTCACAAAATATATAAATATGATTAATTAATTTCCACAAAACAACAACTTTCTTTTAAATTTTCACAAAATATAATATAAGTATGATTAATCAATTTTCACGAAAACAACAGTAGCAATGTATAATTTATGAAACTATAGCTACTTTCCAAGAAAGAAACAAAAAAAAGAAAAAACCAATCAAACAATAGTCCGTCAAATTTGGCCTTTCATATATATATATATATATATATATTTTAAGTATAATTACAAATATGTATCATAACAGAACAGATGACATAGATATTTATCCTACTGAAATACAGTGCCAAAAAAATCAACCATATAAAACCACATATAGTAGAAATACATACCACAACAAAATGTAGAAATTTTTTTTTTGAAAGAATTAATTGTGAATTATTGAAGTATGCTTAAAAAAATTTCAAATATTTATTATAATATTACTAGCAGGGGTAGAGTACGTGTGTAGGGAAGAGGGGGGAAAGAGAGATTCTTTTTTTTTTTTTGATTCATAGTAATAAAATAATCAAGTGTGGGGAGAGGGATGATAAAAAATAAAATAAAGTTAAATGTTAAGAAAAGAAAAGAAACGACACCAAATTGAAATCTTCAACTAGAAACCTAATTAAGAAAATATACCCATTTTCTTGATTTTTAATTTTAGGCCACAAAAAGGGATTAATTAAGAAAATATAAAAAAATTAATTTAAATATTCTAAAAAAGTTAATTCAAATAAAAAATTAAAGATACGCGAATAATTAAGGAAAAAAGTCTTATATCAAAAACCGAAAAGTAGAAATCATGAAAAGAAATTAAGGAAATAAAAAGAAAATTAACTCAAATCAACAATCAAAGATAAGGAAGAGAAATATTAGAAGCCATAATCAGATGAAGTTTTGAGGATAAGGCACAGAAAGGAAAAATTAAGGAAATTTGAATGGAATACAAACATAACTACAAAAATTAGAAGACGAATTGGATCAACATAAATTTCAAAAAGGGAAAAGATAGGGAATATGCGGTAAAAAAGATAATTCAGGAAAAAAATAAAAAAAATATAATTTCACATATGATGTTATTAGTGACATCAGTAGAAACCTTATGAAGCCAGATTTTTAGCGGAAAAAAGCATACCAGACAAACTTCTCTTATTATTAATATATAGATATAGATTATCCCCTGTTTTTAAGGGGAAACATGTTTATTTCATATAGCACAATGTACAACTGAAGCAAGCCATATAGGCATACAATATGTCCAATCTCAAAATAGAGAATGAGAAAAACAAAAGAGACATTGGAATGAGCAACTTTATTCCCATCCCCCGAAATGAAGTTACAACTACCGCAACCTATACATTGTGCTGGCCTTTTTATACAATTAATGAAAATTCAATAAAGAGTCGGTCATATTGAATACATGACCCACTCAGGCCATCTCAAACCCAAAACTTCAAGATATATTTACTTTATAATAGAAATGGTTTATCTGTTACTCTATATTAACCTTTCAACTCCACCCTAAAAAATTCAATTCCATACTAAACATACCATACTAATCTTGGATGAGCTTAATTTGTCCAATGCAAGAAACATGTGATCTCCGTCGAGCTACAACTTGATTTCTTTTTCAGCCTGCTATACCTTATCATTTTTCTCATATTTGAAACCTTTGTCCCTATTCCCTAATCAGCCAAAATATTTGAGAGAAGAACACAGGCAAAAGAGTCATCATGTCCAATAGCATAAGAGAAGCTTTTTCCCCCCACTACAACATTCCCATGCATTTTGAAATTCAGCAGGATGTCCAAACTACATCATCGACCTCAAAAAGGCATTTCCTTAGATACCAAGAAGAAGAAGAAATCAATGCTTTCAACAATGTATTTGAATGATAAGAATAATTAGTTGAAGATCTTGATATCACAACTTTAGTGTCCGGCAATAAATGGAGATGCAAAATTGTAATTAATTATTAGTCATATCAAAGAATAATAAACTTAAAAGTTGAATGCAAAATATCAAGTAAAAGAATTACACACGTTGCTGCAGAAAATCATCAATCTCTTGGGTGGAGTCATTAATTACGAATTTTGTGACATGAAATGAATTTGATAGACCAACATATTCTGAAATGAAAAACATTAAACAATAAAGAACAGAGTTATTACTTAGATTTACAATTGACTCCAATAAATTGTTATCCCATATGATTATTATGTACGTATATTGTATTTTTATACTCAGACACACACACATTGGCGAAAAACTTCAGGAATCGTTTTAATTCTCGAGATCAGATGTATGGAACTTTATATATATAGATATTATGTCATTCTTCAAAATGGCAAAATAATAGTACACAGCTCACAAATAACCAATATAAAATGCAGAATCACATTAAGATGGAGAACTAAAGGCATTACCACAGACAAATTAAATTTGAAACAACTTTTAAGTAACATGCTTCAAGGTTACGCAAGTTGCTGATGAACCCATAAATTTGAAAATCTTACTGATTATTTTAATCCATAGACAACGGCAATATATATTCATTTAAAAGAACAATAGTGATCGACGACTAATTAATTTTGAAACAACTTATTACTAACATGCTTCAAAACTAAGCAAGTTGCTCATGAACCCATAAATTTGAAAATCATAGTGAGGAACAAACTTCGATTAAGATAGTTAGAAAGAATCCCCTACATATAAATATATCTATGTATGCACTCAATTCCAAACAAAACACAGGATGAGTGACCATCGTAAAATTTTCAGTAGGAAAATGCTAAACCGAGCACATCCGGATTCGCAAGCACCATCTCCAAAAAATATGGCTCACGTGGATTTTATTCTGCTCGGAACAGTCCACTTTCGTATTACTTGAACCATGAAAGTAGTTTTCGCGTCAAGTTTTGCCTTCCGATCTCACATCCTCAAACACAAACAGGCTATGGGGAAAGATGCATCAGCAAAACAATTAGAAACTAACACACGCACCTACCAAGTCCAAGTGCACCCATATTAGTGCATGTTGATAGTACCATCAACATAGTAATCTGCATTCTCCTAAACAACCCGACTGCTTGCCTCGACATTCTCCGTCTCACATACTTGACAATCACTACGCTCCAAAGAAACTAGTTGGTCTGTAGGCATTTCATCAAATAGCTTCTCAACAAACGCAATTCCATCTTCATGGCTACAATATAAAGTTTAAATCTAAGCATATTACCAGAAATCTAATTACATTGTAGGAAATGGGGAGTCGATTACGACAGAATAGAAAACATAAACTTAGACTTGCCCTATATAAATTTAGGTCTCGAATCTCCTACTCAATCGCGGCTCTAAAAATATTCAATTTTGGTATTCGATTCAATTAAGGCAGCCTGATTGACAATACACTCAAAGCGGATGTAGATTCTACATCCAGTGTGTCAAATGAGAGCCTGCCACATAATCTATTGGACACTATGAAATGGTACACAATGGACTCCTTAGAAGAACTAATGTAGATTTCATTTGGGGAGATTGAAGATGGTCTCCATTCATTGTTTATTCGTTTTGGGAGGTATAAGATATGCGGGGAAGGGATGAGAAAACAAAAAAAAAATAAAAAAATAAAAAGTAAAATTTCAAAAAAAAGTACCACAAATAGTATGACTGCGCGAGTTACTACACAAAAATGAGCGGGAAAAAAAGAAGGAAACGTAAGTGCCTTTTGGAGAGATTGAAGATGGTCTCCATTCAATGTAGATTCATTTGGGGAGGTACAGGATACGAGGGGAAGAGATGAGCAAACAGAAAAAAATAAAAAGTAAAAACTAAAATTTGCAAAAAATAAAAAAAGAGTGCCACAAATAACATGATTGAGAGACTTACCGCAAAAAAATAAGCGGGAAAAAAAAAAAGGCAACTTAAGTGCCATTATATATATAGATATAGATATGTTTTTATTATGATTCAATCCAGATGAAAAAAAAATATTTTATATCTTTGTTTAGTGGCATTTAATGGAAAGAATTTCCAAATTTACATATTGTATAGTTATTAATAAATTAGACACAATTATGTTTCCTTCATTAAAGTAGTCACAATTAGGTTTATATTTGAGTATTGAAGTTAATATAAGCTGACATAATTTTTAAGTATTTGGAACCCATGTATCGTCAAAAAAAAAAAAACAATTAGCTCATGTGTTGAGTGTTCTTTTAAAATTTTGAAGCACCAAAACATTTCTCACGTCCCGATGAAAAAAACTGACAAGTGCTGGCACTGGCACATGTACTATTGAAAAAATATTGTCTGAAGGGAGTAACAAATACAAAGTAAAAATTGATAAATTGATTAGATTATATGAGAAAAAAAGTAGATAAATTGATAAATTGAACGGTTATAATAGCTAATAGAAAATTCAAAATCATACTAAAATTAGAGAACGATATCAAAATGTAGAATTTTCCACTTATCATTTGTCCTTGATATAAGACATGCAATGCACGTTTGTATTACTAGTAAAATAAGAAAAATCCACAAGTATCGGTACTTCCCACCCACGGAAAACAATATTTATTAGGTATATTTATGAAATACGCCTTATATTTATAGTGCGTTTACAATTTGCATATTGTATTTTTGGAAATTACAATTTACACATTGTATTTCATTTATATATATACACACACATAATACAAGTGTCATTACTATTTTTGTTTTTCAGCTATTTTTCACTTGCTAAAACTAATATTTCATCTTAATCATTTAATAATCGTCTTGAAGATCTTGGCTGTCTGATTTTTTTCAATAATATATAGACTTTATTTTATTTTATTAATTAGATGTATTTAATAACATTAATATCTTAAGAATTATCATTCTATTTCAAAATTTAAATTTCCGTCCATTTCTACAATAGATCTCGGATCTGTAGAGTTAGTCACTTTGAATCCATTTGCTGTCAACTTTTCCTTTTTTTTTAGCAAGTGCAATAGTTTGTGTTCAAAGAAATGAACAAAACATCCGCATACCATGTTTGTTTTCGACCCATAATATAAGCAATTGAGGTAACTCGACGACACGAATTAAACCAGACACTTCGCCACTACTAATACCAAATTTTGGGTGTCTGAATCCATCTCCTATGTTTATTTTTCTTTTTCTAATTTATTTTGAGCCAACATTAGTGTTTTGCTCATGTTATTTTGTCCAGTCTTTTTGGAGTTTGTAAGCCAAATAGAACGTCTATTTGAACACTTTTATTATTATCTTTGTGTTTCAATACGTTAGAATATTCAAGTTCTTTGACTTATTTTTATGTAGTTATATGTCAGTTTCATTTTAATTTAATCGATTTGAGGAATATGCATGTACTATCTTTCATCACTAATTCAAGTTATGTTTAACGGATGCATCATGTATTATTTGCTTTGTTAAGTCAGAATGCTTATTTCCATATATTTTTTTTGTTCATTTAATAAATTATTATATTAAGTTGAATTGTACTTATTATGTTAAGTATTTTTACCCTATTCAAATGAGATTTATTATCTGGTATTATTTACCCGTGCAATGTACGAGTGAAATTACTAGTTTAATATTAAACAACACACTTTTATTTGTAAAAATAGAAAAAAATTACTTATTTAGACAAAAAATTACCCCTATTCATGACGAATAACAATCATATAATAATATAATATATAATACTAGAGTTTTTAATTGAATTTAGATTCTCAATTATAATTTTTTCACCTATAATTTTACTGACCTCATCATGACATTGCACAATGATTTGGGCCGGTTTATCTTGATGTTATTTAAAATAATCATGAAGTTCTTCTTTGCCCTCAAAGACGCACATTTCCCAATTCATGTATTTTTCCCTTATCCCTTCCATCTTTAATCTTCCTATAATTTTTAGTGTAAGCACTAAAAATTAGTTTGCCAAATCAGGGGCCACGGACAGAACTTTTACGAATGGTGTAATTTCACAGAGTAAAACTTCCATACCATAATATCGTTGAAAAAATTGGGAAAGTGCACATTGACTGGTATTGACTCTAGCATCCTTCTCGGCAATTGAAAACCAGAAGTAACCAAAATTAGCTTAAAAAAAATATACACAGATAATTTGAAGCACAAAAATACAACGGTAAGTATGCTCAATGTGACTATACCGATGGGTGTCCGTTCCATTAAGAAAGATATCAGCAACTTACCTTTGTACGTGCTACGATATTTTGTCACATGCTAACCGGCGGAGAAAATAATTTGGCCAAACACAAATTCGGACTGCTCGGCTTTCCGTTCAAAATCCAAGAAGACCCATTCTACTCTGTTGCAACAGTAAATCAGAGGACATAGCACAGACAAAAAAGGAAAAAAAAAAAAAAGGTCAAACCAATAATTAGACCACCACAAAATACAAATCCAAACCATGGGCGGGTCATCCTCTTCGAATTTGCAGCTGGAATTTTCTTTGAAACTTACGAAAAACACAATGCATGGCAAGTAGAAAGAAAAAAAAATGGTCTCCCTTCCCTCATGACATCCACCAAAGATGCAGAGGATCCGTGCTGAGAATGGAAGCTGGGTTTAATTCAGTGGGGAAAGGTGGATAATTGAGGCAATGCATTAATTACTAGCTGTTGGGACGTCCTTGATTTCATTTGTAACGCCTGGTCCTACCCGTAAGTAGGGTCGGTCCGCTTATTTAATGGGTGAACTGTGACTTATGGCTGGGAAAATTGACAGATGTCCTCACTTTCAACAAACACAGGCCCCAAGTACAAAATTGAAGTCATTTCCTGATTGTGTCAGCCTAGTTAATAATGTTTGAATGTACCATATGTAAACCCCATGACAAGAAGAGTATTTGCAAGACAAGTATGATAATTTGTAAATAAACTAGTTGTTGTGCCTTTCACATGTAAAACAAACCAAAAAAGGAACAAAGAAAATCAATGTTTTTGCATAAAAAATTACTATACATTTTTTAAAATCGGATTACCTATAGCCAGATTTGGAAGCGCATAGATTAATTTTTGGAGTCTTCTATATGAAAAAATAGCAAGAAAAGGTCTATTGATATGTATATTTTTTAAAACCATATATGTGTTTGTCATTAACCAAAAGACTGTTACATCATACCCCAAACAATCTGGGACGAATTTGAGCCCCAAGAAATCTTAGGCCAAGCAAAAGGTGAGCCAAAAACTAAATACAACACAAAGAAAGAAGAGTAGCAATACAAACAAAAGGGAATATACAAATCAACTACCATAACCAGCAACCAATAACCAGCAAAAAGTAACATAAGGACTGAAGAGCTAATACATAAGGTTCCTTTTTCTGATGCAAAAAAATACCAGCCCCAAGGAAACTGCACCCAGAAGCTCTAGAGAAATAATAGCCAAACCAAGCATAAAAAGCCTCACAAAAGTAAAGATCAGAAGCAGAACAGCGGAAATGCTCCAAACCTCTATGTTGCTAACCATGGCTGAACAGAACGCCTAAATAAGACAGAAAGTTACATTGTTCAAGCAACTGCCTATTCAGAAATTGAAAGTCAAGAAGAAAATAAAGCAATTTTGAATTTGATTATGTTGCCATTGGAAACTTTCAACTCCGAAGGAATCCGTTTCTGAGCTAACAAACCAAATCAACACAAAAAATCTCCATGTACCAACGGAAAGATGATCAGAAAACCTGGATAGGACAGATAAGAATTTTGTTCAGACACCTGCGCATTCAGAATTGGTAAGGCGAGAAGAAAATAGAGAATTTCTATTAAATTTGCTTCTTATGCATAACACATGAAATAGACAGCGATGACTACTTGATATTATAAGTACAGTAGTTTGTTCTGTTCCCAAAAGGGAATACAGGCATCAGCATAGCCTAAAATTACAAACACAATACCAAAAACACTGATCCTTAATATCAGCTCCAAAAACACTAATCCTCGTAGATCGGAAGAGCACACGAGCAACGTAATATCCAATAGCTACCTATATTCCACACACAACAGGCTGCACTCAAAATAGCATACAAAAAGGTTACTAACTTATCAAAATAAACATATCTATGTTAGCAAGCCCATTTACAGTATTTAGTTTTCCCCTCTTCAGGGGTTATCATCTTCTCCCTCATTCATTTCTGGTTCCCCTGAAGCTGGGCATTGGTCCTTCAGAGTTGACTGATCTCCCGTGCCATCTAATAGTACATGAAAAGGTCAACACATCTCAACCACTGGTCAATGTGCAGTCCACCGAAACACTTCATGCTATTTACACCATGCTCTTTATAGTGTGCATGGGCCTCATACACATATCCATAGTAGTGGCTCTTTGTCACACGCTCCACCGCCTCAAGGACGTCTCCATAGCGCACGCCATGGTCGCGGCCTTTAACATCAAAGTACATCAGCATCTTTTAACACTTACGACAAAAAATGAATACAAAAAACAATGGCTATTTGTTATGAAACAAACTTCAACTACATGGGTGTTAATGTACTTTTTGAATTATACAATGGGAAAATCATGTGAACATCAATATGTGCTTTACCATGGCAAGTGACAGTTCAAATTTTGCAATGTGTTTTCTCTTTATGATTCCTCAGTTCTCAACTATTGGAAATGCTTGAGTACAACATAGAGCTTGTTTGATGCTCTTTTTTTTTTTTTTCAAAATTGGGAGAAGGAGAGAAGGAGAATGTGTATTGAGAATGTAAAAAGGTGTAAAATATATAGTTGTAATTAAATAGTATTCAAATCAAATGTCAAATCAGTGGTAGAAATTGGTAGAGAAAAGAGGAAAAAAAGAGCATCAAACAAGCTCATAAATAGCTAGCAAAGAAACAGAAAATGCAAGCAAAAATATGAGACAGCGGCAAACTTCAACCAGGAAAACATGACCAATACCAAAGGGGCTATATATATATATATATATTGCTATTATTGTGATGCTTTCCTTTTACACTTTTTCTTCATGGAATTAGTAGTTTCCATTTTCCCTTTTAGGGTAGCTTTCAAATGATTTTGTATAACGTAGTATGACTTTTTTCTTTTCTGAAAACGCATTGATTTAGCAAGACATGTTTTTTAATACGAGGACGTAGTAGGGTTGGCAACTGACATGATTGGCTTGAATTGCACGCAGATCGGCCAATAAAATGTTTGAGGCTGCCACCTTGAAATTGAGTGGGCTTAGCCTATTCATTGGAGTAGGAAAGAAAAGATGAATAAGAAAAGCAGGGATCAGGAGCCAAGCTAGCTCGACTAGGAAACTTCCGATCTCGAACAAAAGGTTGAGGCTAGCTCATTTTTTGCGGGATGAGGCTCCGCTTGGTAAAGCAACAAGCCAGACTCAACCTGTCTACATCTTTTAACGGTTATATAGGTTTGCTCATGACCATCCAATAAGTAGTAGGTCAATGAATTACTAGAATATTATTTAATTTTAAGCGCTAATTAATCATGAAGATAAACACGTTAGCTGCATGATTGAGCTTCTTCCCTTTTCTTCCTCGAAAAGAGAAGAGAATATAGGTGAGCCACTAGTGGTTGGAAGAAGTGCATGCAGTATTATTATTATTATTATTATTATTATTATTACTACTACTAGTAGTAAATTTTTCACCTGTGCATTGCACTAGATAATAACAGAATGTAGAAATTAAAACATTAAGAAAATACTATTAAGAATTATTCCGACAAAAATCAATTTAAAAATGTAAAAAAATACATAATAACATTAGACGCTATAGGGATACAGAATCAAGTTAATATAAAAGTTAGTATACAATATTCATATGAAGAAACAATAGCAAAGAATGACTAAGATAATTAACAACTACATTCGTCATTAATTATTAAAAGTTATTAAACACCTGCAAGAAAGTAAAGAAAAATAAATTAAAAAAAAGATAAATAAAATAGAGACATACTAATATGCAAGATAATAGTTGGGTTAGAAAGGAGAAAAAAAGATAATAGGTAAAAAGAATAGAAAAAGATATAATATCCAAAACAACCACACAAAGCAAATCATACCAACAACCAAATGGTATAGATAAGTCCTCATGCATGTGTATTTGGCATAGCCAATGTACTAAATAAACTCAGCAAACAGGTAAGAAATATAAAGGTGATAGTTAAAGCAAATAAATAAAACGATTTGGAAAAAGGAAGAGAAGGATAACATTAATATTACTTACCATATTAGAGTGTTCAAAAATCAAGATAAATTTCTAAAGACCTATTTATACACCACATTTACAGTTGTATTGGTGGAACTTCCTTGATGGTTACAGACCATAATCTTGAGTCCCTTACGATTAGTCACTCTTGAGACACCCACATAAAACTGACCATGGGTAAAGACATCTTTTTTTAAGAAAATACCAACATTCGACAAAGACTACCCTTGACTTTTATTAATAGTCGTTGTATGTGAAACCATAATGGGAAACTGTCTCCTCTGAAATGTAAATGGCAGTTTCATATCAGATAGAGTCAATGACATTCTAGGAATAAGGACCCTATATCCAATATTCATCCCTAATAAAATTTCTGCTTCCAAAACATGATCTCCCAATCTCGTAACTATTAGGCTAGTACCGTTACATAGTCCAGATGAATGATCAATATTTCTCATTAGCATAACAGGTACACCAACTTTTAATTTCAATTCATGAGTTAGAAGACCGGAGCATTTGATACCATTTAAGAATTCACGAGTATGGAGATCTCGAAACAAATCATTACAAGAATCAGATTTAGATGTAGAATTTGAACTCAAATAAGTCCTTAATTCAGATGGCGTCTTAGAGACCATGTAATCATTTACCATGTCAACAACATCCAATGTAGGTGCAAGAATAGCTCTTCCCTAAAAGTAAGAAAACCGATCTATAGCTGAAACAAATTCGGGGTATGTGGTGTTGACAATAGATAAAACTAGATCAGTTGAATTGAGATTCAATAGATCATCTGGTATTTGGATTGTTGCATAGCCATCAGTCTCCACCAATAGTTCCATTTCCAATGCTCAATATCCAATCAAAAAAATGTTTGAATTCATTATGATTATCTCCATCTACATTTTGCAACCGCATATTTTTTGTCAACTTCAATACCTTCCAATGGTCCCACAAATATGAGGAGTTGACAGCTGCATGCACAACATCTTGTTTAGAGCCCTTTGGAATTACAGGTAAAATTTGTCTAAAATCACCACCGAATACTATTGTTTTACCCCCAAAAGGTTGTTCTTTACTCATAGGATTATGAAATCGCAAAATATCACGCATAGTCCTATCAAGAGCCTCAAAGCAATATTTATGCATCACTGGAGCTTCATCCAAATTATGAGTTCTGTTCTTTCTATGAGTATAGCAAAAGGGCTCTCCGGGAGCTCTCTAAAAACCATGGGAAGGACCATTATGTGTTGCCGAAGTGCTATCAAATGGAGCCTATCACTTAGAGCATCTGAATGAGAAACTCCTTACACATTCGTGGAATGAGGAATATCTAAAAAAGTACTACCAATAAATGGGGACAGGGCGCATTTGCACACGTGCTAAAATGACACTTGTAATTGGACCTCACGTAGGCTTGATCTGCTTCACCACCTTCAATTGAAGTTTTTTTATGTTTCATAATGTTATTAGCTGAAATGAATCTTACACAAAAAAGGTTCGTAGAGCCCAATAAGGGAACTCAATTCCCTAGGTTGGATTAGCCCATCGCTGGAGCAAAACACGCCGTAGGTTGCACAAAAAAGGCTCGTTGAGCCCAATAAGGAAACTCAATTCCCTAGGCTGGATTAGCCTGTCACTGGGGAAAAACGCGCCCCAGGTTACACAAAAAAGGCTCGCTAAGCCCAATAAGGGAACTCAATTCTCTAGGTTGCATCAGCCCACATAGAGTAGCACTACTCCCTGCCATATGAAAATTCGAGATCCAACACCAGTGGCATACTTCTGATTGGGGCAAACATAGATAACAAAGCGGTGCATCACAGCGCATATCAGCCATTTGGCCGATAAAAATCTACCGGTCCATGTATCGATCTGAAGCATAATTTAGTTAACAAAAAATTAGCCACCTGGCCGGCAAAAATTCAACGATCCGGATATCGATATGAAACATTATTTAATTATCAAAAAATAAATAACCGGATCTGTCGAATAGAGCCGATCTGGGTAATATCGTAGTCCCGCTCATATATGTAATTCAGATGCTTTCTCAGACCGACTATGTTGAGCCGGTCAGGAAGTCAGTCTAATTTACTGGTTCAAGTGGCGGCAAAAATGAATGGAAAAGGATTGCGCGCACATCCTAAAACAATCTCACCCAACACTTAAACAAAATTTAGACATCTTTGGGTCAACTATAGTCTATCATGGTTATTTATAATATTACGAGATCGTGACTTTTGGATTGACACAGTCAAACGCAATTTTATCTTTTTCAGATCACCTTATAGGATCGGTACACCCTACTGGTTGTTCATTCTAACTGATTGAAAGCCAACAGGATCAGGAATTCTGACCAGTACTTGGACGTGATCATCCTACTTACCCGTTAAGCCGACCCGAGCCCATACCCGGCAACCCGCGTATGCGACCCGACCTGCATATGTATTAAAACTTAATTTCTCTCAATTGTTGCAAAGGGAAGGGTTCGAACCCCTCACCTCAAGGTTGGGGGGAGAGTTCTCAACCGCTGGGCCATTATTCATTCTTGCTTCTTATTTGTATCTATAATATATTTAACATATATTCTATAGTTTTTGTAATTTAAAAAATAAATAATATTATTGCACATTAAAAATTTATACACTCTTTATATTAATTTCTATGTTTTTCACTTTAAAATTTATGATCATTTGCAAATTGTAAGTTTGAAAAAGTTATTGTTTTATCAGTAATTCAAATTTTCTATAAAAGTGTTTAAGATAATTAAAAATTTTATACACGTCGTTTAAAAAAAGTGACTTATATCAAACATTTTTTCTATCATTAAAGATTATTTCACTATTTTTTTAGGGAAGATTCATTTCACTACTTAATCGTTAAGAGTTGAAAAATTTGGATAACGTGTTTTGATGATGAATAATTTTGATGTATGTAATTTTATATACCAATGTAAAATTATATAAATCACATCGACAGAGTAATTTTAACAAACAAAATTGTATAAAAAATTTAAAGAATAAATTACAAACTGTTAAATTTCATAAATTAAAACATATACGTATTTCATCACATCATTTATTAATTCTTAGAAATTATTGAAAAAATATTGATTATTTCCGACGGCCAAAAACTGGTCGGAGATTGCCGACGGCGCGGAAAATCAGTCAGAAATAGCCAACGGTAGGTAAAATCTGTCAGTAATTTCTGACGGTCAAATGATACTGTCGGTACTTACCGACGGTTGTGTGATGTCCGTCGGTACTTAGCGACGGCGGTTGGCTGCCGTCGGTAATGACCGACAGTTTACGGTTGCCATCGGGAAATACCGACGAGTATTATAGCCGTCGGAAACTACCGACGACTTAGCTGTTCCGTCGGAGTTTACTGATGGACCGTCGGTATTTACCGACGGCCTGTACAAGTCGTCAGTATTTTCCAACGGCACCTCCTGCCGTCGGCAATTTCCGACGGGATATTTTTTCGTCAGAAATTTTCGACGGATTTTTATCAACCGTAACGGATTGACGTTCGTCGGAATTTTGCCGTCGGTATAAGCTTTTTTTCTTGTAGTGTAAAATAAATTGTAAAGTGTTTGATTGAAAGTGAAATTACCGAAAAAAAGTGTGAATTACCTAGAAAACAAAAAAACCTACGCCACCTATACCTTCATAGGAAAATATTTTCCTTGTTTCCAAGGGGAATGCGGTTGCATAAGCAAAATGTGGAAAATATTTCCCTAAAATAAAATGTCATATTTTTGAAGTACATAAATAGAAAGTTTGAATTTAAATAGAAAAACCCATTTTACTTTAAATCTTTGATAATTAAACACACTCTCACTATAGTTTGATTTTTCCTAATTAGAAATCTAATTAGAAATTTATAAAGCAGGAGTTTTTTATATTAGAAAAACGTATTTTGGATTGGTGAAGCTTTTTCTAACTTGATTTTCACTGGTTTATTTTAACAGTAGAAAAAAATTGGGGATTGATTTACCCTAATATATACAGTGATTTATCCTAATACTTTCACTGGTTTTTCTTTATTCGGGACTGTTTTGAGGTTGTTTTTTTTTTCCTTGTTTTTTTCAGCTATTAGGAGAATCTTATACGTTTTATAGGAAAAGAGTATTACAGGAAAAGTGTAACAATGTTATGTTTAGTTTTTTTTTTATGAAAATTCATATTAGATTAACTAATTTTTTGGTGATTTGATTTTCCGTATTTATTTTAAAATGTAGAGTAAATTTGGGGAGTGATTTATCCTAATATATTTACTTATTTATCCTAATATATTCATTGATTTTTCTTTAATATTAATCTTGGTGACTTTTTGGGTTTCTATTATTTTTTGACCTCTCAAAAAGATTTTTTATTTATCAATTTTTTTCCTTATTCGATTTCACTCTATTTAAGTCTTCTTTTGTTAGAAAGATAAATTTATATTCCTGCTTGAGTTTAGTATTCTGGCATAATTAATTTTTTACGAACTTTTTGTCTCTTTGTTTTACAAATCTACATGGAAAAATAGCTCAAGCACTGACTATGTTGAGGGAGGCTGTTGCTCCTATTCCAAAGAAGGCTGATTTCTTGTGCTAAGGGTTGTGCATAACCGGGTAGTCCCTTTTGAAAAACGGCAAGTTGGGAATAAAGATCATTGAGATGGTACTTTGTGATCAAGAGGTAAGTAAATTGTTCTCTGTTTTCTACATGTTTCTACGGGCGTATATTGTTGTTCATGCAATGATTTGTTTTGCCTTGTACATGTGGACCATGAAAACGATTTTTTGTAATTATAAGCTTGCGTATGTGTTTTGTGACTCTATTTGTTCTATCCATATGCAAGATTCTAAAAAGCATGAAGCAAGGAAAAGCGTAGACCTGAGTCTCAAGCATTGCGAGTTTAAGCGTGGTGCGCTTAATGGTCAAAAAGCGTTCCTCATTTTTTTTATTTTTTTATTTTTAATCAATCTAAAATTATTAAATAATTGAAATATGTATCATAAATTGGAAAATAAATTTATACTTATAAATATTATATCTACTTTGTAATTTTAACAATTTTAGGATACAATTTTGATATTTTCAAAAGGTAAAAGATGAATAATTCCTATTTTGTTATATATTAATAGGGATTAACTATTACAAAAATGATATAATTGTCAAAAATAAATAATAATTTAAAACTTCAATATTTACCACTTAAAATAAAAGCAAGAAAACCCATTTCACGCCTTTTACCAACAAAAAAACCATTTAAATAAATGAAAAGATATATAAATACCATTTCTTCACGTGTGTGTGTATATATTACGTATAATAATAGCACATGACTCAAATAGTCAATAAACATATCATAAATCAAAATAAATTTCCTGAGAAGAATTTTTACAACTACAAATTCTAGTAACATTGTATATTAAGACAATTGCTCTTGACTATTACTAAAATAATAATAATAATTTTTAAAGAAGTTTAATGGCCGTTAAAATTTCAACTTGAAAAAGAAATTTAGTGGAACTGCTCTAACTTTTTCATTGCCTCACATCGAAAGTTTTGTAAGCAGGCAACATGATTGGAGCTAATAAATAAGTTAGGCCTTTGTGCAAGTGATTGTGTAAAGTTTTGTGGACTTTGAGGCAAATTAATGATTGTCTTGGTCCTTGATGCTTTTCCTTTAAGTTTAAAAATTTTTATTAACAAAAGGAGTATCCATGTGAAGTTGAATGGTTCTACACCACTTAGGCGTCAAAAAGTGCACCTAGGCGCCATTAAGGGTGCCTAGGCGTCAACAATTTTTGTTGACCGCTTTTTTCCCCGCTTATAGCCTAAGCGACGCGTGGGGGTGCGTTTTGACGCTTAGACACGCTTTTTAGAAAACTGTCCATATGTTCAGTTTGATTATATTGAACCCTTATTAGATTGTTCTTTTATTGTTTGTTTTGTGTACCCTGTTCCTTGTTCAGTTCGATTTTGTTCAAACCAAAGATTTTCTTCCCATTAATTTTTCTGTTGTTTTTAATTAGTCATATTGTTTGCTAGTTTATTCATTTTAGGTCAAACTATTTTATTTGTCTTAAATTAATCCTGAAATTTTCTCTTATTCCAACTTTTCCAATTACTTTAAGATTTCACTTTTAGGTTCGTGAACTCCAACTTTTAAAGTTTCCAATTTATTCCTTAGGTTTTTAATAATATTTTTTTTGCATAATTGTAATTTTATCAACATTTTGTACGACTAGACGCGCGCGGTAGTTCATTCGAAGCTAAAATTCAGAAAGTCACTATGGGTAGACTCTAATTTAAAAGCCTTTTCTTTTCAAAACGTGCCCGCACTGCATAAAATTATTTATGTAATTTATAGTATGAGATTAGCATGTCCAAATGTGGTTAAACATAATTAATGGCTAATATTATGCCGTAGAAATTATCAGCGGCTTTTTCCTAGCATCATATGTGGGCTTATTGCCTACCAATATACCACTGGCTTTTACCTATCGTTTTATATATATATGTGTGTGTGTGTGTGTCTTATGCCTTAGATAAGAGTGGGCGTTTTGACATAAAAAAAAAAAAAAAAAAAAAAAAACAACAACAACAACTTGACTAAAGCCGCAAAACCGAAGTGAGCAGAGACCACCCAAACCCTTAATTAATCCTCCCCCTACAATTTCTTTGTAATATGAAAAAAAAATTTAAAAATATAAATAAAACTTATAATTTAATTTTTCGTGGTATTTTTTTACTTAATTTAATTTGACAAACTAATCAAAAAGAGGAGCATTTGTCACAAAGGTTACTTATCTCTTTCTGTTACACAAACAAATAAGCAAGAAAAAAACAACTAGCAACCATGGCCTCTCCCTCATTAAGCAAAACAACGCACATTGCTGCCTCTTCATTTTTTTTTTCTTTTTTTTTTTTTTTTACACTGTTGAACTTCTCAATTGTAATCAATAATAATGGCCCGGTTAGTATATTGATATTGAGAAGAATTCATGCAATGGTAGCTTGTGGTTTTAGTGTTTCACTTGTGCATGTTGAATTGATGGTTGTTGACTGGTTCATGCAGTAATAGTTGTGGTTTTAGTGAGTTCATGCAATTGTTGGCTGTTTTTAACTTTTAATGGTAACTTCCATGTTTTAATTTTTTGGTCCAAGTAATTAGTAGAGCTTACATTCCACGTAGTCTAGTTAGTTAATTAGTTTTATATTCATCCACACACCCCCTTTCAGATAATACCCAACCCTCCCTCAACTTTCTCTCTCCTTGTCAATTGCCTCCCTCTCACCTTCAGAACCACCGATTGGCCACACCAGAGGAAGCAACGGTGGCCACCACAATATCGCAACCAAATCCCAACCCAAATCACCTTCGGCCCAACTCCCATTTATATTGTTTTGCTTCAACAAATTTGAAGAGGTCGTCAGTTACTCGAAGAACTTTTATCCCTTTTATCATTACCAATGTTCAGCTCTTTAATTTTTCCTTAAACTCTTCTACTCTTCTGCAGAACCCACCTCCACGATATCCTTAACATGAACCTTCACCTTCTTCTCAGTTCTAGACATCCTTAAAACCAGCATCTGCGCCACTACTCACCTTATGGTTTCACCCTTCATCTCCAGCGTGTTGGCTTAGCTTGTTGAAGGTAAGGTAAATGAAATCCATTTAAGTGTTGGTTATCCTCCCATTCTTCATTGATCGTGCCTGCTAATGTCCATTTTTTTCTGCAACCCGGTTGCCACTAGATCTAAAGTATACAAATTATTGAATTTATATGTAATCGGCCATGGAGATGCAACTCGCTTTTGCAGTTTTCTGGTCTCATGCAACTAGTTATATTAATTTGGACGACTGATTTTATTTACGTGGCTTGACAGAGGTTGCGTATTTGAATCAATTGCATAATAATTATCCTATGCCATCACCTCGGAGTTGGTGTTGCGACCGAGCCCAAGTCAAGGACAAATAATAATTATTAAAAAGGGCTCGTTGGCACTTCGAGGGTCCAACAGCCTCCCAATACAACACGAGTTTGCTATAAAAATGAAGAAAATGATTGACGACCTATTTCAATGTTGCAGAGGCTCTTATGAAGAGGTGGACTGGAACTACATTTACAATGAAATAGGAACTAATGCAGAAATATAAGGAAACACTAAACAAAATTGAACAGAGCAACAAAGACCGAGTCAACAACTAATAAATCCCACGTGCACTGCATTATTGAAATTGTATCAGCTTCTCCCCCCTTAAGAATCACGCTTGTCCTCAAGAGTGAAATCTGGAAATTGTTCTGTAATTGCTTCCATACTTTCCCAGGTAGCGTCTGAAGGAGACAAACCATGCCAATGAATCAATACTTCATCACGCCCCTTCCTAGTCCTGCGTTCTAACACTGCTAGTGGGGCTGGAGCAGGGAATTCTTCTGAATTTACCTGGGGTAACTGTTCAGTTACATGTTGGAAATCACCAACTGCCTTCTTGAGACGAGAAGCAGAGGGTAAATTCAGTTTGAAAGCCACCTTTCCAATTTTTTCTAGAATCTGGAATGGGCCATAAAAACGTGGAGAGAGCTTGACATTCTTCCTATATGCAACTGACCTCTGTCTACATGGCTGTAGCTTCAAAAAAACCCAATCCCCTTCTGAAAATTGGCGCTTTTCATGTTTGGAATCATATAATTTCTTCATTCGGTTTTGGGCCTGTGATGTTGCACCTTGCACTTCTTTTAAGACTTCATCACGTGATAAGAGTTCATGTTCAACAGCTGCTATTCGAGCGGTTCCAGGGATGTAATGCAGTAACTTTGGTGGCTCTCGGCCATAAACAATTTCAAATGGAGTCTTTCGCACAGTTGAATTAATGCCAACCAGTATTATAGCAAAATTCTGCCCAACGTGTGCTCTTCCGATCTTTAACCATTCTTTTGGTCTGTCACTTGTAAAACATCTCAAATACATTTCCAAGGTTGAATTGACCACTTCAGTTTGCCCGTCCGTTTGCGGGTGATAGCTGGAACTGAAATTGAAAGATGTACCATTCAAGCAAAATAATTCTCTCCAAAATGCACTGGTAAAAGTAGGATCTCTATCACATACAATTGATCTAGGGAGAGATCGAAGCTTGAAAATATTCTCAAAGAATAACCTTGCTACTCCAGAAGATGTGTAGGGATGTGAAAGTGGGATGAAATGTGCATATTTTGACAACCGGTCGACAACAACTAGTATTGCTGACTTACTACTTGTTGGAGGCAATCCTTCAATGAAATCCATTGAAATATTTCCCCAAATTTGATTTGGAATTGGCAAGGGCTGAAGTACACTTGCTGGCTTTGTTTGCTCTATTTTATGGTCTTGACAAACATCACAGTTGCGGATCAGCTGTTTAATTGTCTTAGCCACGCTCTTCCAATAGAAATTAGCTCTGATTCTCTGAAAACTTTTCAAGAATCCTTCATGTGTGCTGCCATGAAATTTCTACATAATATCATGTATAAGTTCAGAATTTTCTGGAAGATACACCCGATCTTTAAAGAGTATGATCCCATCAACTAACTTCCATGTACCAACTGCTTCATCGTTCTGAATTCGGATTTTTAACTCCTGTAAAGAGGCATCTGATTGTAGTTCTTCCTTAATAGCATCCAGCCAATGAGGAATCACCTAAGAAAACGCAAATAAACTATTTTGTGACTGCTCACTTTCATGACGCCTTGATAAGGAATCGGCAACAATATTTTCTCTCCCCTTTTTGTACTCCACGCTGAAATCAAAACCCGTCAGTTTGAATAACCAATGTTGTTGAGCCACTGTGGTAATTTTCTGAGTCCATAGGTGTTTACGGCTTTGATGATCTGTCCTAGCAATGAACTTCCTCCCCAGAAGATAAGGTCTCCATTTTTGGACTGCTAAAACAAGAGCAAGAATTTCCTTCTCATATGTGGCTAAAAGAAGGTTCTTTCCATGGAGTGCCTGACTGAAATAAGCTATAGGGCGTTCCTATCATAAAACAGCCTCTACCCCATTGCCGGATGCATCACATTCGATAATGAAAGGTTTAGAAAAATCAGGAAGTCATAATACCGGAGCTTGGGTCATTGCCAACTTGAGCTGGGCAAATGCCTCTTCTACAGTTGGTACCCAATTGAAAGAATTTCTTCTTAACATGTTGGTAAGTGGAGCAGCAATCTTTCCATAGTTTTGGATGAATTTCCGATAGTACCCTGTGAGACCAAGAAATCCTCACATATGATTTTGGATTGTTTGGCTTAGGCCATGTGGGCATCGCTTCAATTTGTGAGGGATCTACAGCAACACCTTGTTCAGAAATTACATGCCCCAGATATCGGACTTCTTTTTTTCCAAATTCACACTTCTCCAACTTTACCCTTAGTTGGTTGGTCGTCAAAATACTAAAAACAGTTTGCTCCAGATGCTCTCCCCAACCTTTACTGTAGATGAGAATTTCATCAAAGAATACTAACACAAATTTCCTCAAATATTTTTTGAATACCTCATTCATTAGTGCTTGGAAAGTTGACAGGGCATTTGTAAGCCCGAAGGGCATCACGAGAAATTCATAGTGTCCTTGGTGGGTTTGAATTGCTGTTTTCTCAATGTCGGAAGAATGCATCCTCACTTGATGATAACCAAAACGCACGTCCAACTTGGTAAAGTATTGAGCTTCCCTCAATTCATCTAACAGTTCGTAAATTATAGGGATCTGGAAACTTATCTTTCTTTGTTATTTTATTCAAAGTCGATAATCCATGCACAATCGCCAAGTGTAGCGACCGGAAAATTTTTCCATTTAAAAATTTGATTTTAATACATGTGTTGCTATGACGTGTCTAAAATAAATTTTGAATAGATCAATCTTCATTGTCGAGATCGTCTAGTCATAACTATAATTTTTTTTTTAAACTTAAAAGGTATTGTAACGATGTAATTTTGAAAACTAATGAACCAATTTATACTAACAACAGGGATTTAAGTAATTTGGATTTGAACTGATTATTCCAATCATTAACCGAATACCAAATTTAAGTTCATATTGTCTCCAAAAATTTGATCCAACAATTACAAGAATTAACCCAAATGTGTATGTCAGTGTAATCTAAAGTTTGTAACTCAATGTTGTGATCCTAATAACCTAACTCATATCCACCCAATTGGTCCAACTTATTTTTCTTTCCCCTATAGCCAAATTAAACTGAAGAATTTAAAATAAATTACTCCTTTTGGTAGCCTTATATTCTACCCTCTTACCCATTGAAGCCCTATGCCAAAAGTAAATATCTATTTAGTCTCCCCAACCCACTAATTTTCACCCAAATCAGATCCAGCAGCCAAGGTTCTCCCTCTCGCTCTTCCTCTCCAACGTTCTCCCCTCTCTCTTTGCCTTTGAGAAATTTTTACAAGCATTCACATCTCCACCATTTCCTTTCACATACAAGCAAGAATATTTCATACGTTCAAAAAAAAAAATATATATATATATATATATATACTGACACACAAGTCTTTTATTCCCTTCTAGATTTCTTCTTTGAATCTTTCACCGAGGTACATACATAGACATATCTACACCATATAGCAGCAAGAGTCACAAGAATGCAGTAGCATAAGTACACTACGCATATATATACACAAGTGGTCACCCTTTCTTTTTCACTAACATATATACACATTGAAAAGAATGAGGTTGAAGAATCCCAGCTTGAAACCGAGCCTCTGCTCGTGAAAGCCCGTACCCCAAGTTCAACAAAAGCCTACAAAATCTACAGTATTAGCTTCGCCTTGCTACGTAGAACAGCAATTTACCAATATCTTGGCCGGAAGCCTCCTCTCCTCGCCGGAAAGTGAGTTCGTGAGAATAGGTTTCCACCAAAAAGTCCCACCATTCGTCCAAATAATCACCTAGATGGAAAGATCTCGTTGAGAGCATTGTTTTCCCCATTTTTCGATGTCAAAATCTCAATTTTTCGTTAGAAAATGACCCAAGAACATAACCTAGTGTCCTTCTTGCTCTCTCTGTCATCTATCTGAACGTTTGGGGCTGGGGGTTTGTTTTGAAAATTTGACAAGTTCCCAAAATTATCTTGGCAGCCTCAACCCTTCAAGGCCTATAAGTTGGTCTCTGTAATTTTAGCTTCTTTCAACTTAATCCCTCACATATTGGTTTCCATCAAAACAGTTTTAAAGTTTCATTTTAAAATATTTCAGCCCTATAACTTTCATATTTACCTATTTCAGTACCTAGAGTTTCTGGATTATTCATTTTAGTCCTTATATTATGAATTTAGACTTTTCAGTCTTTAAACTTATGATTTAAATCCTATTCACCCCTATTCTTAATTTTTTCTCAATTCAGCCTTCAAAATCATATGAAATACATTTACACTCACATCTTACACTTTTAATTATTTCACTTTAGCCCCTATGTTTTAATTTAATTATTAAACTTTAATTTTCAACTCCTAACTGTAATTAATTTTCTTTATTGATTAGACAGGGTAGTCAAACACTAAAAAAGCTAATTTCAAGATTCATAGCTCAACTACAAAAAAACTAAGAGGTAGACTCTTTATTCAAAAACTCTTTTTAAGATTGATCAATATTGATTGATTTGTGTTGTGAATGGTATATGTGGATATGTGATAATAAGAATTGCATGTTATATGCATAAGATCTCTTGATATGCGCATAATCTATTTCATTAAGAATTGAGAATTTGCCATTGCTATGCTTAGCTTGTTCTCATATAAGAATAAGAATAAGAATAGAGAGATCTATTAAGAACGTGGACTTGTATTTATTATACGGTGCTTGTTTACATAAGAATTTAGGGTTCTATCCTAGAAGAATTTGTATATCTATGTGTATCATTTATTGTATAAATTAATTGATATGCGTTTGAGTCTACTGAGTATTTCATATGAAATACTCATTCCTTTCAAATTAACAAATTTTAGGTTTTAGAGCCGACAGTGAAATGATGAACGGTGGCTACGATTAAATATGTATTATGAAAGATTAATCTTTTGAAAACCTATTTATCTTTAATGGAGAAACATTTGATAAACTCTAATTATTTTGTGACAATTGTTATGGATTAATGTACTATATTTTTCCTTCTGCCTCTTTAAAACTCCTATTGAATATTGTCATTTTTCGTATTAAATTATATTATAAGTTAGTAAGAAAAGTCAAACAAACGCTCTAAGCGTTTCAAAATTTGGGGCGTCATAGCTTGGTATCAGAGCTGGTCTACGTATCTGTAGACTTGCAGAATTTTCAAAACATTTTCACAAAAAAAAAAGAGGGCCACCGTCATCATTTCGCTCTGTCGACTCTGACGTAAGAAAGAAGTATTGGAATTTTTCAAGTTTTATTTATTTATTTATTTTATCACATGCTCTTATAGACCCTTATAGGATATTAAAGAAAAATTAAGAATTTGCATCCAGTATGGAAAGGAAAAACGAGTGGAGCAAAAATTTAATTTGTGTATAGGCGATTGTTAGAATTTATTACTTACCCTAGCACAGAAAATTAATGGTACTCGGGGCACCGTGATATGTGGTTAATATACAAAATAAACAGTAATATTGTGAAAAAGAAAAAATTATTAACATCAGTTTGGGAAATGAACGACATGTTATACATTGTTTTCATTTTGTAAATTCAGTTATTAACGGATAACAAGTCAAAGTTTAATGGTGATTTAGTAACTTAAAGCCAAGTTTAGTAACCAACCAGTAATATGTTAAATTTTAATGATGGATTAGTAGCTTAAAGGTAAGTTTAGTGACCAACTAGTAGCACTTTAAATAGTTTAATGACCACAAAAGTATTTCAGACATTTGGCATAGCTGTTAATCCACGTCACTTTGCCATTAAGCCATGTCATCTCTTTTTTTAAATGCATCTAACATGATCTATCTTAGTAATGGATAGGAAACACTTTTATAAGTTCAATAATAGATGAGTAGCACATTTATAAATTTAGTGAGTAACAGATAATAAGTTGAAATTCAGTGATGATTTAGATACAAAAGGATAAGTTGAGTGACCAAGTGAATTTAACTAAACAATTACACCATCTAATGGAGAAGAAGTGGGACACAAATGCCAAAATTGTGGTGGCCTACCCAATCACTGTGAAGACGAAACCGATCTACTAGGATAAGATTATTGCAGACAAAAGTAAGCGAAGCTTATGTGAAGAATCCAGTAACTTTATATCATATCTATCTCCACTATTTGTACTATCTATCCTTTATTCTTTTTGATTGTAACCACAAGTGAGATCGGAAGAGCGTCGTCTCTTCAAGTCTATAAGAAGAGAGGATTTTTAATTCAATATACAAGAGATCTACCGATTTATGAAAAACGTTGTTATCAATAAAAAGTTATCTACAAAATTTTCTTGCTCCATATTCTTGACTTCAACACAAAAGAAGATATGCAAAAAGTAATTAACCAGGTATGGAAGGCTGAGTTTCACATATATATCTCAAACCATAATGCTGTTAATGATACTCTATCTATGTATGAGCTCATAAGATATTCTATATAAAATTGCTTTGAAATGATGTTTGTCATCCAAACGTACCCATAGGCATATTAATGCCATTGTAAGATTGAGAGGGGTATAAAAAGAGCATAGAAAATGGAGTGCCTGGAAAAATCCAACTTCTCTACCAACAGTAACTGTAATGTTTTTGGTAAAAAATCCTTTAAAATCAAATATATAAAGACGCGTGATAGACTCCTAGGTAGAAAGAGCTAATGCTAATTACATATAGTGGATTATATATCATCTTTGATAATTGTTTTTTAGTTAAATTGTCTAATATTTTTAGCTTGTGAATTGTGTAAAGAGGACATAAGTATCTAATTTAAAAATCAGAGAACTATTTATAAATATAAAATCAAAAATTATAAAAGATTTTATTGAACGTAGGAGAGAAATATTTATCCAACTTGCTTATCACAAAAACGAATTAGAAGAATATTACCATTGGTTAGATGATGAAGAAAGAGCAGCCAACAAAGGAACAAATCCCTTATTTAGTAATTTAGTAAAATTACATTTAAAAGACAAAGATGGGTTAATTTCGCAAATCGTCCCTAATCTTTGGGTTAATAACCGGTTTCATCCCCAACATTTTTTAAGACACCCCACAGCCCCCAACCTTTCAAAAATACACACAAATTGTCCATATTTCTACTGTTCCGCCAAATTTTTATCAAAATGACGATTATACCCCTATAAACATTTTAAACTTTTTTTAAAATGTTTAAAAATAACAAAAAACTAAAAAAACCCCCCACCCCACGTTTTCCGTACTGCCGGCGGCCAAAAAGGGGGGGTGAACCCCCCATTTTGCTGCCGGAAATGGCTGCAAAAGGGGGGATTCACCCCCATTTGGCAGCACAAATGCTGCTGGAAATGGCAGCCAAATGGTTGCCATTTCCGGCAGAAATAGGGGGTGAATTCCCCCATTTTGCTGCCATTTTCGGCAGCATTGAAATGAGGGGGTTAATCCCTCCATTTTGCTGCCTGCAACCAAATGGCTGCCATTTCTGGCAGAAATGGGGGGTGAATCCCCGTCATTTTGCTGCCGGCAGCAAAATGGGAGGATCCACCCCCCCATTTCTGCCGGAAATGGCAGAAAAATGGCTGCCATTTCCGACAGCATTTGTGCTGCCAGAAATGGCAGCACAAATGGGGGCTGAATCCCCCTATTTTGCTGCTGAAATGGCAGCAAAATGGGGGGCATTGACCCTCCCTTTTTTGGCCACCCGACTGGACCATTCCGGCTGCCAGCTGCCTACAGTACTGCCTGCGGCAAGGGAGACGTGCGGTGGGGTGGGTTTTTTAATATTTTATTATTTTTAAACCTTTTAAAAAAAGTTTAAAATGTTTATGGGGGTATAATCGTTATTTTGATAAAAATTTGGCCGAACAGTAGAAATAGAGACGATTCGTGTGCATTTTTGAAAGGTTAGGGGCTGTAGGGTGTGTTTAAAAAATGTTGGGGATGAAACCGGTTCTTAACCCAAAGGTTGGGGACGATTTGCGAAATTAACCCGACAAAGATATGTATGCGTGTAGCTACCAAGTTGTAAAAGTCAGCAAGAGTCAAAGGTCAACGTAGGTCAATGGGTATAGGGTCTTGGAAACAGGCCTTAAGCGCCTTACCCAACCCAACGACCTAGATACCTAACGATCAGAAGGCCCAAAGATCTGATTCAGCGACTTTGGGTGAACATTTACTCCAGCACTCCTACAGTCTAGGCCTTTAGGGTGCCAAGACAGCAAGCTAATATAGCTCCGACGTAGCCAACTGGATAGTAGCATGGGAACCCACGTGGGAAATCTTATCACTTATGGTTGATGGGATGCTAGCATTAAATGCGAAACGGTGGTTACCTGCCCCATGCGTGGCTTAAACAGCCACTAGTTAAAAAGTGAAGGATTAACTCCTGCCGATTGGACACTTGTGTCATCCCCGTAGGACCGGCATTAAATACATGTGATCATTATGCCCATGTAAATACGCAATTATACACTATAAATAGAGGTAAACATAAGTGAGAAAGGGTTGGACACCCAAACCTCACTCTTCTTGTCTTTCATACATTTATAGTCTTCCATTTCTTATAAATACTACAAACATTCCCTGCTTTTTTGTACATTTACTGCTTATGCCGATTTGAATATAAGTTTCCCGCAACGAAAGCTAAATTTGACATCAACAAATTGAGGATGTCTGGGAGAAACTTACAAAAGGTTGTAAAAAGCAAACATCGAGTGAAATATAACTCCCGGTAAAAGAAAATGAGTGGAAGACACTCCATCTGAGTTCAAGAAAAACTGAGCCACTGCCAGTGCTGGCCCTTCACGACTGGCAGCTACAACTGAGACAGAAACTCTTCAACGACAGGTAGTGGCCCTCGCTGAAAAAGTTTGGCGGTTGCAACAACATGACCCGCCAACTTCCCAATAGCGCACGATAGGATCCTTCTCTCATGGCAACTTTTCTTGGCATGCCGAAGAGGTCGAAAGATCACCAGTGAAGGCTAACTCTTAAAGGGAACATGTTAGAAGGAGAATAAGTTTCATTCCAACTCAAAACTCTGATCAACTAGCTCCCAACGTGAGAGCCACACCGCCTCCTGCTAGAAATACAGCCAAAAGCAGCGTGTTTGCCAGGCTAAGCCCCTCCCTCAGCAAGGTCCCCGACGTCCAAGGTAGCCAGAACCTATGTGACCAAGTGAACATAGACAGAGGAGAAGTCCAACGCCTATGAACCATGATAGCCATGTGTCCAGCTTGCCTCCAGAGGCGCTAGGGGGCCAACGACCAGTGCCTCAGCAGATCCATGAGCTGGACGAGTTGAGGAAACAGCTGAGCGACCTTGAACAGAAACAGTCTAAGGGGAAGGTAGCGGATGACCTGTGCGGAAGGC
>CAVNYN010284857.1:0-16189 GCA_963692815.1 Nyctanthes arbor-tristis | reverse complement strand
TGGGGCTGCGGGTGGCACTGAAATTTGGGTTGGGGTGGGTGCGGCAGATCGGCGGTTCCGTCGACTATTGCCAGCTGGATTTTTTGTCCTCAGACAGGAACCGGGAAGAGATCCTGAATATGGGGTTGGGGCTTATTGGTTGGAGGATGGGTGGGTAGGGCTCACATTTTTGTGTTTTAAATTTCAATCAGTGGGTCCCTCAATTTGATTGCATCAGACATTTAAAATTGGCTGTGGAGGCTGGATACCCTTCCAAATCAGCGCCACATAGGCGGTTCACTCCATGTGTGGGAGAACCGTCCTTATAATAGAAAAATTGGCAATTAAAATCACAAAGAGGACTTCCATCCATTCTCATCCTTATTTTGTGAGATTCATAGGTGTTTGGCCATGTTGGGTTGTGGCTCTTGTAATTTTATTCACAGAGATGCGAATAAAGTTGCCCATACTCTTGCCATCCATTCTCTTTCTTTGACTTCTCTTGTTAGGCGATCAAGCACTCGCCATTATTTTTGTGTGTACTTGATGATATGAAATCAAACTTTAATTCGCTTCAAAAAAAAATCACGAAGAGGAGTCACGAAAATAAAATACTATTGTTTCATCATTCTCAACAAGAGAAACTCAACTGCTCTAATCATAAAATCAAAAGTGCTATATATTTGTATAGATAAGGTGTACAAAATTGGTACACACATCACTAAAAGTTGTGATTTAAGATGAAGGGGTGTGTACACATTTTATACATATTGTATGTTTGAATATCTAGTGGTGGAGCCTAGCACCATTACAAGATTAGGCTCTATAGTACACGGCCAAACCTTTATATCATTTTCTATCTTTCTTATTTTTTCTTTAAAATTTTACACAGGAGATTTTATTTTTTATTTTATTTTTACCAGTTTGGTAGGCCCAGGCCTGCTATGGCCCCCTTGACTATACCATTGCGAGTATAATTTCTCAATAAAATTTATCATAGAAAAATTACACCGGGTTAATAAAAAAGCAGAAGAAAATACAAGAGCAATTACGATTCCACCAACTTTCAACTTTCCATTGTTCGATTCTCTATTAAAACTCTCCTATTTTGTCCAAGTGCATAACCTTGACTATGAATTAAAATTACCTAGCCCTACTAAAGCAAACGTACTATAGAAAAGCTAACAAAATTGTATGTCAATATTGATCCCAAAAGAGTTTGTAGTAAATTATATAATTTTGTTCAAACGCCAGACGTCTCTAACTGGATAACCCAGAATGCACGAAGTGTGCATCTAGTGTGGGAATAAAACTGGTAAGCTATGCGCCTATATAATAGATATGGGGCCATGACCGAATTACATTGTAGCCATAGTGCATAATGCTAGTTTCTAATAAAACCAACCCTCCTCATAGTGCTGAGATGGTTTAATGAATGCGGCCGCATACGCCTGGAATGGTCTGGCCACATGTAATCATGCCTCAACCACTTACAAATGGGTCTACACCTGCAGCAAACAGAAAAGAACTTAAACAGCCATAAATTAACACAAAATATCATTAAACAGCTTAAATTTTACAGCGTCCATAAGTGTAAATGTACAACTATACACTTAAAGGTTACAGGGAAATGGGAACAGGACGTGTCAAATGGGTAAGGTCATACGATACTACCCCCGTCCTAAAAAGATTTTCCCTCATTCATTTTTTATCCGTTTCAAATTATATTCACATTTCCTTATTTAAATTTTTAGTTCTTTAAAATACCCCTATTTGTTATATATAGTAATCAATAATACAGAAAATTTAGAGTGAAATATTAAATAAACTAAAAAGCGTATTGGAAAATATATTCTTAAATTGTATATTATTCAACAATATTAGTTATGTTTTCTTAATCTATGTGAAAAAGTAGAGTATTAAATTAAATATTGATTAAATAATTGATATTAAAGTCATCCCAATCTAACTAAAATTTAAACACAAAATCAAGTTTATCTTAAAACAACTCATAATTCACAAATCTATGTGTGCATGTATTAATTAAATGAGATGTGTTGTGGTACAGTTCGACCAAAATTTTCCCTCCCAAAATGCTTTAAGTGGGAGCTTTTTGGTCATTTTGATATTTATCCCTTTTATTTTTAAATTTTTAGTTTTTGGTCTTTATCTGAATATTCTGTTGGCCTTTCTCTGTCTCATTGAATAGTCATCATCCGTCATGCCATTAATGAAATTGATAATGAAGAGTCCTCATTCAGTTTTGTACCTTCAATTCGTTTTTACTTTTTTGGTATAGATATTACAGTTATCAATTTTATTATATGTTATCAAAGTGTGATTTCTTCATATTTATTGTTTGCAATTAATTGATTTTCTTTTATTATGATGACATGATTTTATAGTTTACATCATCTGTGACGACCTTATCTAATTTTTAATTAAATGAAAGGAATTGCTGTACTATTGTAGCGCAGTTTTCCTGCCAAAAAATCTGTTAGAAGGGTCTTTTGACAAATTTTATTTCATATTGCGGTAACCTGCGTGGTATTCTGAATTTTTCAATTTTTTTATTTTTTTATTCACTTTTGTTTTATCCATTCACTATTTTGAAATAAGATTCACTATTAAATTTAATAACTAATAGGTAATTGTTATCATTTAATTGTTTAAATTATAGATAAATTTGATTATCCAATTATCTAATATATCTTGAAATTTGTAGTTTATAATTAATAGAAATTAAATATATATATATATATCATTAGCTTAAGTTAATTAAAAATTATAATTGTAATTTTTCTTAAATTTTCCAGGTATAAATGAATATTAATAATTACGACTATTTTATATATGACTATAGTTTCAAATAAGAAATATTTTCACAGTATACTTAACCATCTAACTAGCAATTATTTCTTACGATACTATTTATCTAAATTAGTGTAAAAAAATAAAATGACATTTAATTAAATTAACGATAATGATCAGGTTAAAATTTATTGTAAGCTATAGTTACCTTAAGATGACAAGAAAAAAGCTAAATTATTGTTTAATTGATGTTAAAAATTAATTATTCTTTATTGGATAACGTAACCTTAAAAACTTTCACCATACAAAAAAAAAAAAACTTATAAAATTTTATATTGCTTATTTTTTAAAATAATTTGATATATATTCTTCCCGTATAACACACGGGTGAGAATCTAGTATCTTCGTTAAAAAATTATAAAAACACATATTATTACTCAACTCCATCGGGCTAACAATCATTTCATACTATGCAATCCTTCCGTTGAATATCATAGGGCAAATAAATTTATTCATTTTATTGATGTCATTTAATTGTAAAAATAATATAACACTATATGGTATATGGCATTATATGATGTTATACGATCATACAGCGCATATCAGGACACACTACACAGTTATAGCGTGTATTGGAATACACCACATATATTTTTATAATTTTTTTTACGATACATTCAATTGTCACAGATGATGTAAATTATAAAATCATATCGATCATAATTTAAAAAAATAATTAATCGCAAATGATAAATATGAAGAAGTCACAGTTTGATAACATACAATGAAATTGATAACTATTAATATTTATATAAAAATTAAAAATGAGTTAAAGGAACAAAACCGAAAGATGACTCTTCATTATCAATTTCATTAATAGTATGGTGGATAAGGACTCCTTGATGAAAGAGAGAGGGGCCAAGAGAATATTCAGATAAGGACAAAATTGAAAACCAAAAAGTAAAAGGAATAAACATTAAAGTGATCGCACTGGTTACCACAAAAACGATCAAAATGACTAAAAAGCGCCCACTTAAAGCATTTTAGGTGGGAAAATTACGGTTAAATTGTAACACAGTACCTCTCATTTAATTAAATATATAGATTGCAACATTTAAGATAGAATTATATATAAAAAAATTATTTCTATTTAAAAATAGAATCTAGTTAAATCAATCACATCTAAATATTTGACAAGACTCATTTGTATTATACAATTTTCAACCACTCATTCACACAAAATCTAATCTATATCTATATATCTATATATATTCGTAAAAGAAAGATAGTTTTCATTTTACATTTTTCCGCCAAAAAAACTTGTTAAATCAGAATATCTCATTTTTACCGTTGGTTTAATATACTAATCTTGGCTATTGATTTCTATTTTACTTTTTAATTTTATTTACTGTTTTAATTTATTATGAATTTATAGATTCCTTTTTTATCTTTCATTTCTTTTTTTTTCATTTCCCTTTTTTTATATTATCACTATATATTTCAATTTTCAATTCCAATCACCAAATCAGATTTTATTTTATCTAAAATATCTCGCTTTCTTTATCCACATTTTCCTTCTTTCCTCCAATAGAACTCATTCTATCTAAAAACTTTCTTAAATCTTTCTCGCTCTATATTTAAACTTTCCACTCCTTATCTAAAGCAATTTTATTTTCGAACAATTTTCCTATTTTTTTTGTTCCAGTTTATCTCACACCATTGATAACTTTCAGATTTGTTCCAATATTCACCAGTGTTTGGAAAATCGGATTTGCCATCAAATCGAAAAAGCTGGCAGTGCAAGGTCATCGGACCAATTTTAATTAAATAATAATTGAAAACAAAATTACTTTTTAATGTTAAATTTTTATTTTTTTAAGAGCTATCGAAAATATGACTTTGGGTATAGAAAAGAATCCCATATTGGCTATTTAGTAAAAAGAATTGAGGATGTACACCTATATTAAGCTACTTGGAGAAAGATTCAAAATAAGGCCTTAACTTATAGGCTTTGAGTTTTCAAAAACTTCAAAATTTTAATGGATCATTATTGAAAAAAGTTCATTGTGAACTGTTGAACGATGTTCGTCTTTATCTCACATCGTCAGATTGTTTTCTGGATTGAATCCAATGTTGACAAATGTTTAGAAAATCAGACTAGTCATCAAACTAGAAAAGCTAATGGTTTAAGGTCATCGGATCGATTTTAATTAAATAATTGAAATAAATTAATTTTTACTTAAAGTAATGTGGAAAAAGAATATTCGATTTTATAATTTTTTGATATTTACTGTTTAAAAAATGTCAAAATTTTACTCATTTTTTAAGAGCAATAAAAAAATGCTACTTTGGGTATGGAAAAAGAATCTCACATTGGTTATTTAGTGAAAAGAATTGAGAATGTATGTCTATATATTAAGATACTTGGAAAAGGGCTATGCACAATAGGGTCTTAGCTTATGGGCCTTAAGCTTTTACAAAATTCAAAATTTTAATGGAATGTTATTGAGAAAAAGATTATTGTGAACCGTATCCAACTTTATCTCACACGGTTGGAGTGTTTTCAAAATTAATTTCAGTATTTGCAAATGTTCAAACAATCAGACTGAAAAAGATAAATGTTCCTAGTCCATTAGACCAGTTTTTATTAAATAATTAAAATAAATTAATTTTTACCTAAAATAATGTAGAAAAAGAATATTCGATTTTATAATTTTTTTGATATTTTCCGTTTAAAAAAAAGTTGAAATTTTATTCCTTTTTAAGAGTAATGGAAAAAGTAACTTTGAGAATAGAAAGGAAATCCCATATTGATTATTTAGTGAAAAGAATTCAGAACATATACCTATATTATGCTACTTAGAGAATGGTTATTTGCAATAGGGCCATAGCTTATGGGCCTTAAGCTTCCAAAAAGTTTAAAATTTTAATAGATCATTATTGAGAAAATGTTTATTGCGACCCGTATCCGTCTTTATCTCATACTATCGGATTGTTTTCATGACTGATTCCAATATTCACAAATGTTCAGAAAATGGTTCAAGGTAATCAGACCGCTTTTAATTAAATAATTGAAATAAATTAATTTTTACCTAAAATAATGTGGAAACAGAACATTCGATTTTATAATATTTTAAACTTTACCGTTTAAAACTGGTTGAAATTTTATTCCTTTTCAAAGAGTCATTGAAAATGTGACTTCGCGAATAGAAAGAGAATCCCACATATTTACTTAGTGAAAAAAATTAAGGATGCATGCATATATTAAACTACTTAGAGAAGGGTTAAGGCCTTAATTTATGGGCTTTTAGCTTCCATAATATTTAAAATTTTAATAGATCATTATTGAAAAAATGTTTATTGTGAACAATGAACTGTATCCATCTTTATCTCACACCGAGGAATGTTTTCCGGATTGATTCCAATATTCACAAACCTCCTTCAATGTTTTCCTAAGGTTTTTTAGACCATTTTTAATTTTTATTAACGAAAGATATCGTATTATGAGTAGAATCTATCTTGTTTTTCTTTATACACGTGAACGATCAAATATTATAGTTTAAGGGCTATTAGCAATGTGGCTTTAGGCGTAGAAAGGGAATCCTGCATTGGTTATTTAGTGAAAATAATTGAAGATGTATGTCTATATTAAATTACTTAGAGAAAGGTTGTACATAATAGGGTGTTAGCCCATGGGGCCTTGAGTTTTGAACAAGTTCAAAATTTTAATAGATCAATATTGAAAAAGTTTATTGTGAAATGTCTCCGTCTTTATCTCACACTGTTGGATTGCTTTTTGAATTGGTTCTAGTATTCGCAAATCTTCTTAAATGTTTTCCTTAGTTTTTTGGCTTTGTAGACCTTTTTATTTTCATTAATGAAATATATCGTATTACATGTAGCACTTATATTTTTTTTCTTTGCACACACGTAAACGATCAAATAATATAGTTTAAAGGCCATTGGAAATAAGACTTTGGGAATCGAAAGGGGGCCTTGGCGTATGGGCTTTGATTTTCCAAACGTTTAGAATTTTAATAGATCATTATTGAAAAGTTTATTGTGAACTGGTGAACCATATCTATTTTTATCTCACATCATATGATTGTTTTTCAGATTGATTCCAGTATTAGCCAATTTCTAATTTTTTCAATTGACTTGGTCATAACGGTTCAGTTCTTTAAACACTAATTAAATTATGTTAACATGTTAAAATATTTAATCTGTAAAAGGTGTATGTTGTGAAAAATTAGATATCATTAATACATATTACAAAAGTTAAAAAAAGAAAAAACTAAACGGGACCATAAATCACATGTGCATTTTGTAGAAAAAGTTGGAATTCACTCATAGACAATTTCTATATAGATATTTCGAGGGTTATAAATTGAAAATGTTTGAAAATTATAATCTGTGTTAAAGATGGCCAAGTAACAAATTCTATTATAAATGTTGTAATACATGTGTTATCGCTCATAATTTATTTTAGCTATATTTATCGGATGTAACATATTTTCTTGAGCGTTATACGCTGGCAGCCTAATACAAATTTTAAAAATTTTCTTTAATATTTTTCTTTTTTTGTGGACTATTTTTTATCTTCATTAATAAAAGATATCGTATTACAGATAACACCTATATTGTTTTTCTTTACACACACATAAATGATCAAATATTATAGTTTAAATCTTTTTTGTATAATCGTATTTAATCTTCTTGAATTGTTTATATTATCTGGTATCATCATCCTATGCAAGGCACAAGCGAAATAACTAGTTATGTTTTTAAATAAAAACACTTTGTGAACACATTTGTAATTGTAAAATGATGCAAATACAAATGTAATTGAATTACTTGTCACTAAAAAAATGCTCAAACGATTGCAAAATTTTAGTTCTATACCTTGAAACCCATTCTTGTAATTATAAAAGTCACGTTATATAATTAATAAATTATTATACTAAATTTAAAAAATATTAGTGATGTTCTTTAAAAAAAAAGTTAAACTACTTTTTAGTGTGCTAAAATACTAATGATTCAAATTTTGTCATTACATTTCCCTTAATTTTTTAAAGTTATATTATATATGCCTACTAATATGTTCTATCAAATGTAATGTTTAATTTGGAATCATCAATAATATTTATAAAGTTAGAAAAAAAAACTGAAAATCTAAAACTCGAATGTTTCTTTTGTTCATTTGTAATAATTAATTAATTAATTTACCAAAGAGTTTTTTTTTTTTAATAAAACAACCAACCAAATGGGTATTTTCAATGTAAATTAACTTTTCAATGTTGCCTCCCCCAAAAAAAAAAAAAAAAGAAAAAAATCAATTACTATTACTACCTAATTATTTGGAGGAACAAATTATGGGAGGGTTTTAAGTCTCATCTTAATAGTTCATAATAAAAAAGAAAAACAAATATAAAAAACTATTGCAGGAAAGAATTTTGAGTGGGAAAACACCTGCGGTACCTAGTGGACCGTGCCACTGGTGGAGGGATAGGGAGGCACCTATATGCACGTGCATACCCACTGTCAGCCAGAGTTTTTTTTTTTTTTTTATTATAACTAAAGTGTGTGAACGCTTTCATTTGGAGTCTATCTCAGTCTCTCATCTGAACCCCAATTCAGGCGTCCATATTTCACTTTCTCTCACAGCGGCCAAATATAGGCATTCCTCTCTCTGGCACAATGGAAAATCAGAAAAATTCTAGTCCCTAAATTTTGTCAGCTTCATTTCATCCATCACCACTTCGATGAATCTTGAAAGTAGAGCGGACAGTGAGTCAAGTAATCGGAACCGACAACTAGACTTTGGGAGGGAAATAGTTGTTGATGCAGGGGCCTTGGCGAGCGACACAAGAGCACTGCTCCGGTGGCAAAAGTGCAGCCACAGGCGATCGGGGTTTTAAATTGTTAATTGCCAAGTTTGATTATGTTCAGTAGATTGTAGTGCTGTTACATGGCTAGTTCTTTAGTCTTCATACAATCACAGTCACAGAGTCTTCAAGTTTGAACTCTGAATTTTCATATTTTGAGAAAGGAATAATTTATAATAAATGATTATTAAAATGTTTAATGGAAATGAAAGTTTGAAGACTTTTAATTGTTTGGAATTGGAAATGCATTTTGATTTTGTGGTAAACAATTGCTGTGAAGTTATAAGGAGTATGTAATTACTTTATTTCTTATTTAAAGTGTTTGAATGATTTTCTGTCTAAAATGCCTAATGCTTGAGATTTTATAGGTTTCTCTCACTGGAAAGTTGGAACATATATGTCGAAAGCGCAAATCTCTACCTTTTGGGCAAAACTAATGAAAAAATTTTGTGGGCGATAGGTGTGAAAGGACATCAAACTGGAGGATGCAAATTTGAATAAGGTTGAAACTGCAAAATTGCTTTGGATTTTCTTTTTTTTTTTTTTTAAATAACAAGTTAATTCATGCATACCCATCCCTACAACTCTGGCTCTGCCACAGGACTGTGCTTCTCTCTTTATATATAGATAGATTTCAAGTTAGATTTAAAATAATTTCTATCTGAAGCTCATAAAGTTTAAGTAAATTATAAATTTAGTTAAATCTTATAATTAATACTAGTTATTTTACATGTGCGTTTTACGGGATGATAATACAGATAATACATTATTTTAGGTAAAAATTAATTTATTTTAATTATTTAATTAAAATCAGTCTGATGGCCTTGAACTGTTAGCTTTTTCAGTTCAATGACCGGATCGATTTTCTAAGCATTTGCGAATATAGGAATCAATTCCAAAAATAACCTGACGGTAAGAGATAAAGAAGGATATTGCTCACTGGCTCATAACAATTTTTTTCAATAATGATTTATTAAAATTTTAAACTTTTTATTTCATAAACTAAGGTCCCTAGTATAAACCCTTCTCGAAGTAGTTTAATATAGGAGTACATCTTCAATTCTTTTCACTAAATAATCAATGTTGGATTCCTTTTCTAAACCCAAAGACATATTTTCTATGTCCTTTAAACTATAATATTTGATCGTATATGTGTGTGTAAAGAAAAAAATATAAGTGCTACCCATAATACGATATATTTCATTAATGAAGATAAAAAATTGTCTTAAAAAAATCTAAGGGAAATATAAAAAAAAAAAAATTTGTAAATACTGGAAACAATCCGAAGGTATGAGATAAAGACATATACGATTCACTGGTTCAAAATAAACCATTTTTTTAATAATGATCAATTAAAATTTTGAACTTTTAAGAAGCTTAAAACCCATGAGTTGAGGCTCTATTATGCATAACACTTCTCCAAGTAACTTAGTATAAGCATGTATTCTCAATTTTTTCACTAAATAATCAATGTAGGATTTCCTTTCTATACTCAAAGTCATATTTTTAATGACTTTTAAAACATGAATCAAATTTCAATATTTTTTCAACAGTAAAGATAAAAATATATATATAATCGAATGTGCTTTTTCCACACAATTTTAAGTAAAAATTAATTTATTTCAATTATTTAATTAAAATCAGTCCGATGATTTTGAACCGTTAACTTCTCCGGTTCGATGACCAGTCTGTTTTTCCGAACATTCGCGAATACTTGAATCAATCTGGAAAACAATCTAAAGGTCTGAGATAGGAACGGATATGATTCACAATAAACTTTTTCTCAATAATGATTCATTAAAATTTTAAACTTTTTGAAAGCTTAAAGCCCATAAACTAAGGCTCTATTATGCATAACCCTTCTACAAAATTATTTAATATAGGCATAAATCCTTAATTCTTTTCAGTAAATAACCAATGTGAGATTCTCTTTGTATGCTCAAAATCATATTTTCAATGACTCTTAAAAAAGGGAATAAAATTTGAACTTTTTTTAAATGGTAAAAATAAAAAAATTATAAAATCTAACGGTCTTTTTGGACATTATTTTAGGTAAAAATTAGTTTATTTCAATGATTTAATTAAAATCAGTCTAATAACCTTAGACATTAGCTTTTAGGTTTGATAGCCGGATCGATTTTTGAAATATTTGTGAACACTGGAATCAATCTGGAAAATAATCTGACGGTGTAAGATAAAGACAGATATAGTTCACATGTTCATAATAAACCTTTTTTCAATAATGATTCATTAAAATTTTAAAATTTTTGAAAACTTAAGGCCCATTAACTAAGGACTAAGGCCCTAATAGCTTAATATATGTATACATTCTCAATTCTTTTCACTAAATAACTAACATGAGATTCCCTTACTATATTGAAAGTCATATTTTTACGGCTTTTAAAAGAGGAAAATAATTTCAATATTATTTTAAGTAAAAATTAATTTTGTTTTTGATTATTTAATTAAAATCGGTCCGATGACCTTGAATTGTTAGCTTTTCCTCCTCAATGATAGGTCTGATTTTCTAAATATTACCGAATATTAGAACCAATCCAGAAGGTATATGATGGTGTGAGATAAATTGAAACAAAAAGTCAAGAATATCAATTGAAAATAAAATTGCTCAAGGTAAGGAGTGGAAAATTTAAATGCAGAGTGAGAGAGATTTGAGAAAATTCTTAGGTAAGATGAGTTCTGTATCCACTAGGCCGTAGAAAGTCAACACAGGTCAAAGGTCAATGGAAGGCAATAGTCACTGGGTCTTAAGAGTAGGCCTAAAGCACCTCACCTAACCCAGTGACCCAGCGGCCACAAGATCTAGTGATTTAATTTAGTGACCTTAAGGATAGCCCTATTCTTTCACTCATACGGCTCAAGACAAACAAGCACCTCGCCAGCAAGCTCATAGGTGCCTTAGCCAAAAGCCGCGACCCAGTGAGTGCATACAGCATGCCAACTCCGCAGAAGCTTGGGAGTTCACGTAAAGAACATTATCCTTTATGGCTGATGGGACCTCAACATTAAATGCAATGTGGAGGTTACTTGTTCCATACGCGGTTCAGATAACCAATGGTCAAAAAGTGAAGTTCTAATCTCAGTCGATTAGACTCTTGTGTCATTCGTGTGGGGTCACATTAAATGCTTGTAATCGTCACTTCCAAACAAAAAACCTCATTCTTCTTATCTTCTATACATTACAGTCTTCCATTTATCACAAACATCCTTGGCTGTCTCTGCATTTATAGCTTATACTGATTCAAACACGAATTTCCCTCAAATATAAATCTTGTTTGTTGATCTCGAAAGCTAGATTTGACATCAGCAAATTGGTGCCGTTTGTGGGAACTTACAAGAAGTTGTGAAAAGCAAATATATGGTGAAATCTACCCTCCGGTAGAAGGAAATGAGTGGAAGACGCTCTGAAAGTCAAAAGACATGAACTAGTAATGTTGAGCTGCCTCCCGAGTTCCGCAAAAATAGAGCATAGCCAATGCCGGCTCCTCACAGCAGGCAACGGTAATATAAACTTCCCTGACAGGCGGAGGCCCTAGCTGAAGACGTACGGCAGTTGCAACAGCTCAACCTGCCAACTTCCCAACAAGGCAATAAAATACTTGCACAGAGGGAAAATTCCCTAGGGAAACGCCCCAACAGAGGGCTGAGCTACGCCTCGACACAAGGTCTAGCCAGCCATACCCCAAATGCGGCGGCCGCGCCAGATCTCCTTAGAGATTTGGCCGGAAGCTACATTCACCCCGAGTTAGCTCTATGGCCTGGGCAAGGCCCAAAGAGGCCGAAGTCGCCTGAGCCTCGGCAGCCAAATAGCCATCTGTAAGAGAGGAAGCTCAATCCACAGGTTCTTCGAGGTACCTGGTCCATCCTTCAACAAATCTTCAAGCTGGGTGCAACAAGAAAACGACCATGCGACCTTAAAGGAGAGAGGAGTTTAAATAAGAAAGGGTTCGACACCCAAAACCTCATTCTTCTTGTCTTCTACACATTATTGTCTTCCATTTATCACAACATCCTTGGCTTTCTCTGCATTTATCACTCATACTGATTCAAACATGAATTTCCCGCAAATATAAATCTTATTTGTTGAGTCAAAAGCTAAATTTGGCATCAACAAGTTCTATTAGAGGAAGGAAGGAAAATGTAGATAAAAAAGGAGAGATATTTTTAGATAAAATGAAATTTAATTTGGTAATTGGAATTAAAAATTAGAAAATATAGTGATAATAATAAGCTAAAACAAACATATCTATAAATAATATAAAAAGGGGAAATGAAAGATAAAAAAAGGAATCCATAAATCGGAATACATGTCGGTTCCTATGTTGTTCTACACTGGCTTACTCGCTAGGTTGAGGTACTAGATCTGGGTGAGGCGTTAGACCATAGACGTGCTGGAATGGAGATCTATCCCCATGGTCGCTGAATCAGGTCTCTAGGTCGCCTGGTCGTTGGTTAGGTGAGGCATTTAAGGCCTGCTTCCAAGATCGGAAGAGCGTCGTGTAGCTTTGTTGACCTTTGGCCTTCGCTAGCTTTTATGACCTGGTGACTACGAAATGCCCCCTCAAGGTTGCTGTTCCTTGGACTCAGGGTTAGCGGCCTTGAAGGTTAGGGATGGCGCTCTCTGCCATGTGTCCATCATCTGATCTATGGCGTGTTCAAGGGACTTAAAGGCAATAATCATTAACCTGAATATTGCCTCTTCATTTCCCAATGTCCTACACGGCCGTCGCCCTTATATCTTCCCCCAGCCTCTATTTATAACCCTTTTGATAAGATCCAGAATATAGGGGCTAAAAAGAATAGTTATCAAAACTATAAGCAGATCAGCTCATGCCAATGGAGACCTAAAAATGTTAGAGGTAAGTCCGAGATGAAAGATTCTAGTGAGAATTATGCGCATATAAGGCTTGATGGAAGGAAGTAGCAAGCTCGAGAAGTTTCAAACCAAATTGGACAAGAATAGCACAACATGATAAAGTTTGGAGCACAACAGTTTGATAAAAATAATTTGGATAGGACAATGATATGCCAACAGAAAGCTTATGACGTCAGAGTTCAATTCATTTTATAGATCTCAAATCTGAGTTTCCTATCAAAAGTTACGTAAGTTTGAACTCGGGCTGCCAGACTGTGCAGGAGTTTTACCTTGACGAGGAAGTTTTAATATTTTTTTAATATTTCTGAATTTCTTATATTACTCCCTTTAAATTAATTGTTTCCTAATTAGTTTAGGTTACTTTTCCTATTCATTAACAAATTCCATTATAAGACATTACTCAAGATTTTTTAGGGTTTATGAAAGATTTTTCTTTCAAGAGAAGAGATTTCTCTTATAACTTAAATCGTGTTTGTACGTCTTGAACAAGGATATTTGGGCTTTGTATTCTTGTTAAGAGAATTTAATTTGTGTTCGTTGTTCTCACTTCGGGTACAAATTTCAAAAGGTCACACAATTGAAACGGGTTTTTGGTTTTCTTGGGAGCACAGATTGATTCAGTTGAGGGTTTGCACACGGATTCTCATCAGGTAGTATCAGAGCGTAGGCACCAAAAAATCTAGTAATTCATTCCTTCTTGATTTTCTTTTATAGGAATTTGAGTTGGAAAAGTATACACATATTTCCTTATTGATTATTAAATCATTTGTGGATATTATTTTGTGGTTGAAGTTGGGGAAAAATTGATTTGTGGAGATAACTAATTGTCGAAAGTCAGTTAAAGAAAAGATGTCATGCAATTCGGGTACTCAGCTATCTTTAGGTGCTAACCATCAGTTCCAAGTATTGGCAAACTTGCAACAACAATTTGAGTAAATTATGGGAGCGATTGGTGGGCTTAGTAGAAGAATAGATAGGATAGAGGCGAATAGAGAGATGGATAGAGGTGGACAAAATAGACGAATGGATAGGCGGGAAATTGGTGATGATTTTAGAAGTAATGCGGGGAATAATGGAGAATCATCTAATAAGAGTGATAGGAGACAATATAGAAGAAGGGATAGAGATGACGTCAACCGGAACTTGGGTAGCATAAACATGAAAATCTCATCTTTTCAGGGTAAGAGTGGTCCGGAGGCATATCTTGAGTGGGAAAAGAAAGTAGAGTTAATTTTTGATTGCCATAATTATTCAGAGGAGAAAAAGGTGAATTTGGCAGTCATAGAATTTAATGACTATGCTCTAGTATAGTGGGATCAATTGGTGAGAAGTAGGAGAAGAAGTGGGGAGAGACCGATCGAGACTTGGGGCGAGTTAAAGGCTGTCATGCGAAAACAATATATTCCTAGTCATTATTATAGAGAATTATACCGGTGTTTGCAAAACCTCACTCAAGGGTCTAGGAGTGTGGATGATTATTTTAAGGAGATGGAGGTAGCCATGATTAGGGCTAATGTGGAGGAGGATCGGGAAGCCACTATGGCAAGGTTCTTAAATGAATTAAATCGGGATATTGCCAATATAGTAGATTTGCACCACTATGTTGAATTGGAGGAGATGGTACATATGGCCATGAAAGTAGAGAAACAGTTGAAAATAAAAAGGGCCGCAAAACACTCATCGGGATTTGAAAGTAGGAGGTTTAGGGAAGAAGTTCAAAATAAAGATGATCAGGGACTTGAGATTCCTAAAAAGAGGGAAGAAGTGTTGGATAAAGGGAAGGCAAAGTTTGTTCTACAACAAATTAGAAATAGAGACAGACAGTGCTTTAAGTACCAGGGATATGGGCACGTAGCGGCTGACTGTCCAAACCCAAGAACCATGATGATTAAAGGTGGAGAGATTGTGACAGATGAGAGTAGTGATGAAGAAGAAAAATCAAGATCGGAAGATGATGAAGATGATAGAGGGAATACTACATGCACCTGAATCCTTGGTTGCCACAATAGTTCTAGAGGCGCCTGTTGAAGTCAAAGGAGGGGAGTCGCAACGAGCCAATGTATTTCACACTAAGTGTAAGATCAAGAATAAAATTTGTAGTGTGATTATTGATGGTGGTAGTTGCACTAATGTGGTGAGTAAGGCTAAGATCGAGGAGTTGGGATTGCATACAATTAAACATCCCAATCCATATAAGCTTCAATGGTTGAACGAGTGTGGGGCTATTAAAATCACAAAGCAAGTGAAGTTGAAGTTTTCCATGGGTATGTATCGGGATGAAGTGCTTTGTGATGTCGTATCGATGCATGCCACACGCATTTTTTGGGACGACCTTGGCAATTTGATAGGAAGGTGCACTTTAATGGTTTCAAAAATTCCTATCACTTTGAAAAAGATAGTCAATCTTTTGATCTTATATCATCAACTCCAAAAGAAGTGAACAAGGATTAGTTGAGGGTAAGGGAGGAGTTAGAGAAGAAAAAGACTTGTGTCAATGAAAAGAAAAAAAATAAGAAGTTGGGAAGTAGAGCGAGATCGGAAGATTTTTCTAACACACCCCACCCCAAATTTTCATCTTTGCAGGCATTCCATGGAGAGAGTACTAAGTCCCCTATAGATT